>PVKE010002052.1:0-88396 GCA_004027555.1 Craseonycteris thonglongyai
TTGGGCTGGAGGGTGGAGGGAGGAGAATGTGACTATGAGGGGACTTATAGGAAAATTACGGTTAAGACATTCGTTCATCAACAAGTATTTCTTTTTTTTTAATAATTTTTTGCCTTTATGTTTTTTAACTTTTTTTTCTTTTTTTTATTGTTTTTGACAGAGAGAGGGAGAGAGAGAGAGAGATACAGAGACAGAGAGACAACTGAACTGGGAGAACTCCCCAGTTCAGCACATGGGTCCGCACGGGCCGGAGCCGGGATTCGATCCTCAGTCCCCGGTGCTGCAAAGTGAGCGCCTAACCCACTGAGTCATCCCGGCTTCCCCAACAAGTATTTCTTTAAAGATTTTTTTTTATTGTTTTTTCACAGAGAGAGAGATAGACAGACAGACAGACAGACAGAGACAGAGAGAATGGGGAGGGCCCAGAGCAGTCTCCATAGTTGACAGCATTAGTTTTCCATATAGTTTCACTCCACAGATGGGCGCAGGGCTGTGTAGGGCAGGAACTGGGCCGGGAGCCTCCTGCATAGACCCCCGGCAAGAACTGAGCTGGGGGCACATCCCAGTTCAGAATATGGGTCCACATGGGCCAGGCCTGGAATTTGATCCTTGGGCTCCGGGGCTGCAAAGTGGACACTTAACCTGCTGAGCCATCCCAGCTTTCCCAACAAGTACTTCTTGAATACTGCTTATGGTTCAGGTTCTGTACTAGGTTCTAGGAAAAATCAGTGAACAAAACACTCATGTTCCCAGCTGCCATCATACACATGGAATAGTAGAAAAGATAAACATTAACCAAATAATTATACCAATTATTATATTTACAATTATGATAAGCTCTGAGAAGGAGTACAAGGAGCCATGAGCATATATAAATGTGGTATTGGATCTACTCTGGAGTTCAGAGAAGGATTCCCTGAGGAGTGATGTTTAAGCTCAGAGCTGAAATTTTAATAAGTCAGTCAGGGGAAAGAAGTATGGAGGTCCTATAAACACACATGAACTTCATTTCTTCCTTTAAAAAATTTTTAAAAAGATTTTTTAAAATTGTTTTTGAGAGAAGGGGAGAGAGAGAGAGAGAGAGAGAGAGAGAGAGAGAGAGAGAGAGAGAGAGAGAAAAGGAGGAGGCCCCAGAGCAGTCTCCATTGTTTTGCATCATTAGTTGTGGCATGGTTTCATTCCATACAGGTGGATGTGGGGTTGTGTGGGGCAGGAACTGAACCAGGGGGCCTCCCACATGGGAGGCAAGAGCCTTTTCCACCAGGATCAGCAGTTACCAATTGCACTGCAGTTCAGCATATCGGTCTGTACAGGCCAGGGTTGGGAATCAAACCCCGGACCTCATGATTGCAAGGCAAGCACTCAACCTGCTGAGCTACCCTGGCATCCCTGAACTTCATCTCTTTAGTATGCATTGTGCTTTAAATCCAAGCTAACTTTGTGTAGCCTGGCAGAACTATGACTCACTTGCATTCTATCCACCAGATCCTTCTACCTGTACATCTACTGTATGTCCACTCCTTTTAATCATTATGCCTTCATTCCAAACATTCCGTTCTGGTCAGCTTCAAATTCACTTAACAACAGAGCTTCAGGTCTATCAAACATAACCAAGATAGAATAACCAAACCTCAAACTAGAATAAGGTTTTAGTCAAACAAAGATAGCACCATGGCCTCAGTTAAATTCCAGTTCCCGACTCATGAAAGAATGGCCCCGTGGACTGCCTTCCCTGGAAACCAGACCAAACAATGCCATGTCTGACACCAGGACCTGAAGCCACGATCAATTGCTCCCTGCTTTAGCCCCTACCAATCAGTAAAGCCCATGACCCCAACTCCCATAGTAACCATGATTAGTGATTTTTCCCTTATATACCTAGCTAAGAGAGCGCATTAAAGAGCCAGGGTTTTGAGAGCACGACCTCACCTGTGTCTCTGGGCTTGGCACCAACTCCTCAAATAAACTTTACTTTGTTTGCTGCAAACTCCTGCTAGTGTCTTTTTTGGCTTGGATGTGGGCAGGCAAATGGACTCTTTGAATCCATGGCAACAGTCCTAAGCAGATGGAGTGGCTTGGGCAAAAGGCCCCAAGGAAGGAAGATATTAGATAGGATGGAGCCAGTATTGCCTGAGCCAAGTGATAAGAAAAAGGGGGCAATAGGTAAGCAGGGGCCAGGTGTTTCAGGACCTTGTGAAACGCAGGTAAGAAATGATAGTGACCTAACTTAGCACAACACAGTCTGTCTTTAGTCCCAAATCTGAAGGGTAGAAATAAACCATGGGGCAGAGGCAGACATTGAACTACTGATCAAAGTAGGCTGCTCTGGGGGCTGCCTGGAGGACTGGTCACCATGGAGACACCTGTGGAAAGCAGACCTGAGATCTCCCAGCTCCAGCAGGGCCAGCCTGCTGGTGGTTTGAGGGGATTGCCCAGGCCTGGGTCCTACAAATCACTCATCTGCTTGCATATATTCCTGGATCCCACCCAGAATGGTTATATTGCAGGTGATCAAAAGGCCTCATTTTAAGAAAGAAATGCTGCCTTGGATATAACAAAACCTATGTAGCTTCCTCTCTTCTCCACATCCCCTTTAACCTATACAGCAACAATCTGCTATAGCAACACCAAATTGCTTGACATATTCTTTCACTTCTTAATTTCATTGCAGAGGTAGAAATTCTTTCCTTGATATTGCTGTGCATTATATCTCTGTTGTATTCTTTGAGCATAAGAAATGCCTGGGGGAAGCCAGGCTGACTCAGTGGGTTAAGTGCTCACTTTGCAGTCCCGGGGACCGAGGATCGAATCCCGGCCCCGGCCCGTGCAGCCCCATATGCTGAGCTGGGGAGTGCCCCCAGTTCAGTTTTCACTGGTGTGAGACCTTGGCCCAGTTCCTGCCCTGTGCAGCCCCCGCCCACCTGTGGAATGAAACTATGTGGAAAAACCAATGATGTGCAACTATGGAGACTGCTCTGGGCCCTCCCCCTTCTCTCTGTCTCTGTCTCTGTCTCTGTCTCTGTCTCTCTCTCTCTCTCTCTCTGTCAAAAACAATAAAAATAAATCTTAAAAAAAAGAAATGCCTGGTCCACAGTAGGTGTTCAAAAGGTGTTTACTGAATGACCTCATTGTCATCATTATATCTGTTTTTTAATGTTCAGGGGCTGTCTGAGCTCCTGCAGCAGCTAGGTTCCCCCTGAAAGGCTCAAATCTTCCCATGGAAGAGGTAACCAATCTTAGTGAGATGGGAAAGCACAGTCAGAAGGCCCTTTTCTCTAATCCTTTGGAATATGAGTGCTCCCTCTGATCACATGACCAACTGAGTCCCACTCATTGTTTTCCAGAGGGAGATCCAGGACTACAATTGTCCCTGGTGTGTGTGACAACTGCATGGGACATACTTATATTAAAAAATTGTTCACTGCTTATCTGAAATTCAAATTTAACTAGCAATCCTATATTTCATCTGGTAACCCTGATATTCTGCATTAAAAAGTTGAACAAGAAAGACTCTAGCTTCTTTTGAGCTCTAGGAAACAAAGATTCTAACTTCCAATTTGCCTCGTTCCTCTCAGTGAAAGCAGAACTAAGGATTAAAGTAGAAGGGCTGGGGAAGCTGGGATGGCTCAGTGGGTTAAGTGCTTGCTTTGCAGCTCCTGAGACTGAGGATCGAATCCCGGCCCTGGCCTGTGTGGACCCATATGCTGAACTGAGTTGTGCTTCCCATGTGGGAGGCCCCCAGTTCGGTTCTCACCCCAACCCCATTCAGCCCCTGGCTCAAGGGGGCTTGCTGCCCATGCAGGAGGCCCCCAGCCCAGTTCATGCCCTGTGTGGCCCCCACCCACCTGTGTGA
Organism: Craseonycteris thonglongyai; assembly: GCA_004027555.1. NCBI lineage: Eukaryota > Metazoa > Chordata > Mammalia > Chiroptera > Craseonycteridae > Craseonycteris > Craseonycteris thonglongyai. Next base: position 3,854 of record PVKE010002052.1, read on the forward strand.
AACAAAATCATGTTGAAAACTGATGATGTACAACTATGGAGACTACTCTGGGCCCTCCTCCTTCTCTCTGTCTCTCTCTGTCTATCAAAAACAATAAAATAAATCTTTAAAGTAGAAGGGTTGGGAATAAAAGTTATCAGGCTGACTGACTTAGCAAATGACAAGACTACTTTACTAGTTGGGTAATCTTGGGATAATCACTGAATTTACATTATTTCATCTAATCAATAAAAGGAAATCAAGATTTTACTTAAGTGCTAGGAACTTTGCTAGACACTTCTGTCTATATGCTCTATTACCTGAAATATTCAGACAAACCAATGTATGAGAAGGCACTTTGTAAGTGCAAATGGGTTGTAACAAATGCAAAATAATATTAGCATTAGTGTAATACCTGCCTGCAAGTGATTTCCTGACTCTGTGGGGAAAGAAGCTTCTCTAGTTTGGTCATATTGTAGAGGGAAGACATTGTCTAGGAATCTAGAGTGTAAGCAGAGGTTTTTAACTAAGGGTGATTTTGTTTACCAGGGGACATTCGGCAATGTCTGAAGACATTTTTGGCTGTCACAAGTTGGGGATGGATACTACTGGCATCTAATGGGTAGAGTCCAGGGAGGCTGATAAACATCTTGCAGTGTACAAGACTGTCCCTTACAACAAAAAACAATCTGGCTCAAAATGTTAATTCTTTCCAAATTGATCTATTGGTTCAATGCAATCCTAAGCAAATTCCAACAGTTTTTTGGGGGGCAGAAATTGATAAGTTGATTCTAAAATTTATATGCAAATACAAAGGACCTAGAATCACTAAAATGATTCTGAAAAATAAGGACAAATTTAGAGGATTATGCTACCTTATTTCAAGACTTACTTATAAAACCATAGTAATTAAGGATGATAGATCTAGATCAATGCAATAGACTAGAGAATTCAGGAATAAATACACATATACAAGGATTGTCCAGAAAGTATCCAGCCATATAATATGAAAAATGGAGACATTTATGGCTGAATTTTGTTCTGGACAGCCCTCGTTTATGGTTGATTGAGTTTTGACAAAGGTGTCAAAAGGATAGTCCTTTCAAAGGAGGTTTTGGAACAACTGGATCTCCATATGTAAAAAGTGAACCTCAATCTTTGTTTTACACCAGACACAAAAGTTAACTCAAAATGGATTAGAGGCATAAACATAAATGCTAACACTATAAAACTTCTAGAAGAAAACACAGGAGAAAATCTTTGCAATTTTGAGGTAGGCTATTTTTTTTTTTTTTTTTAGATCACAGAAAGCACTAATCTTAATAGAAAAAAGTGATAAATTGGACTATAAGATTTCTAAATTTCTGCTCCTTGAAAAACACCTTTAAGGGGATGCTGGGATAGCTCAACAGGTTGAGCGCTTGCCTTGCAACCATGAGGTCTGGGTATCAAATCCTGGCCCCCGCCCATGCAAACCCACATGCTAAACTGCAGCGCAACTGGTAACTGCCAGGATGGCAGCAAAGCTTCTCGCCTACCAGTTCTGTTCCACCTCACACGACCCTATGTCCACCTGTGTGGACTAAAACTGTCAAAAACTGATGATGAAAACTTTGGATACTGCTCTGGGCCCTCCCCCTTTTCTCTGTCTCTGTCAAAAACAGTGAAATAAATCTTTAAAAAGAATAGACAAAACAGACATTTTGTCAAAGAAGATATATGATGAATAGTTAATGAGCATATGAAAAGATGTTCTTCACCAGTCATTAAGGAAAAGAAAAAAAAAGGCCACAATGAAATACCACCTCAACACCTATAAGAATGACCAAAATAAAAAATACTGGGAATACCAAGTGCTGGTGAGGATATAGAGCCTTGCCTCTTGTACATTGGTAGCGGGTATGCAAAATGGTACAGCCACTCTGGAAAAAAAAGTTTGGCAACCTCTTATAAAATTAAACATATATCTTCCCTATTACTCAGAAATTCCACTCCTAGGTATTTACCTAACAGAAACATATGCACACATGCTCAAAAAGAAAGCTTATGTGCAAAAATGTTTAGGGAGACTTTATTCATAATAATCACAAACTGGACACAACCCAAATACTATTAATAGTTGAGTGGACAAAAAAAGAAAAAAAAAGGAAAAGACAAACTATTTCTGGGATCCCAGGATAGCTCAACAGGTTAGTGCTTGTCTTGCAACTTCAGGCCCTGGCCCATACAAACCCATACGCTGAACTGTGGAGCAACTGCTAACAGCTGGATGGCTTGGCAGCAAAGGTGCTCGCCTCCCACGTAGGAGCCCCAAGTTTGGTTCCCTCTCCATGCAGCCCCACATCCACCTGTGTGGAATGAAACTGTCACAACTAATGATGTACAACTCTGGAGACTGCTCTGGGCCCTCCCCCTTCTCTCTGTCTCCCTCTCTCTCAAACAATAAAATAAATCTTAAAAAAAATTAAAAAAGAATACTTAGCTTTACTATCTGCAGTGTACTTTTTCTATTCCACTTAATTTATTATTATTATTACTTGAATGCTAGCTATGACCTAATAACTGATTACACGCCCCACAGGTCCTTTTCAGTCCCCAAACCCTGTGATTGGATGAATGAACATTATTTACATACTAAGTGGGACTAATGTTCAGTAGTCCCTGGCTCAGCATGATTGAGCCAAGCTGTATACCTCTCAGAGCCTCAGTTTCCCCAATATACCCTGAAGGGACAGGCAGGCAATCTCTAATGGTTTTAGAGAGGGCTGTCTGGAGAGTATCCAGACACATAATGTGAAAAATAAGGGCACTTATGACTGGGTTTTTTTCCAGACAGCCCTTGGTCAGACTGTGGTCCTCTGATGCTTGTGAGAACATTCATTGCCTCTGCAATCCGGAAATAATTTCTGAGGATGGAGGGGTGTGCTGGCTTTGTTTCCTGGTGGGTGGGGCAACTATCTGGGACATCCACTAGCCCCCTTGTCCTAGGCTAGTGTGGACACGGTGTGAACAAGGGAGTGTGAACACAGTGCATTAGCTAGCTAAGTACTCAGGGAAGGAAGAGACCGGCAAGGATGCCAGGGGATGAGGACATTTAGAAGTCCACCGGAAGGGAGGCACTGTGAGAGTCCCAGAAAGAGCAAGGCCTCGGGAACCAGGCAGATGCAAGTTAAAATCCCACGAGCCTGAAGGCAGGGGGATATGACTCCTCTCTGACCCTTAGCTTTCATTTATTAAATGGATCTGAAAATCCCTGGTCCTCTGGATTCTTGTGAAGGTTGAGTGGGGTAGTGTGTTCATCATCCCATACTGTCCTGCACTGGCCTGGAATTGCCCTGCGAGTCCCAGAGTCCAGCACAGTGCTCAGCACCAGGCAGGTGCTCAAAGCAGGTGTGGAATCCACGCCGGCGGTTTCGATCCCCGCCCTGCCACCCTGGACAAGTCGCGTTCTCTCTCCCTGAGCACCCAGCACCCTCGTGCATAACCTGGGGACGCGGTAGGCGGCCGGCGGGGTAAGCGCGGGCCGGGACCGGGACCGGCGCCCTGGCGGCTCCCGGGGGGCAGCTCCCTCCTCGCGGCTCCGCGGGTCACCCCCCGCCCCCTTCCCGCCGCTCTGCACTCCCGCCGTTCCTCGGCCCTCCTCCCTCTCCTCCTCCTCCACCTCCCTCCCGCCGCGCCCCTCCGCGTACCTGGTCGCCTCTTGGTCCTCGGGGATTCTAGGTCTCTAACCGCTACGTCTCTGCGCCTCTCGCCTCGTCCTTCTCGGGCCTCCCTGTGTCTCTGTCTCTCTGCTAATCTCTGCCCCTCTAACTCTGTCTGTCTTTCTCGGGCTCAGTTCTGTCTCCCTTGTCCCTTGCTCGCCGGCCGTCTGGTGGCGGCCCGAGGTGGCGGCAGGCCCGGCCGGGGGCGCGATGAGCGGCGCCTGCACGAGCTACGTGAGCGCCGAGCAGGAGGTGGTGCGCGGCTTCAGCTGCCCGCGGCCCGGGGGCGAGGCGGCTGCCGTCTTCTGCTGCGGCTTCCGTGACCACAAGTACTGCTGCGACGACCCGCACAGCTTCTTCCCCTACGAGCACAGCTACATGTGGTGGCTCAGGTACCGGCCCTGGCCCTAACTCCACCTAGAACCCCACTCTCGTCTTAGCTCCCTCGCCCCACTGTCAGCCCAGCCCTGTGTCTTCATTCAGTCTTCATTCAGATGCCCATCCCATCCCTGGCCTTTAGCCCTTCAGGCCCAATATTGACCTTTGCTCTCACTCCATCACGGACCCACTCCCCATGCAACCGCTTCTCAGCTCCATACCCCCATCCTGACCCAAACTAGTATTCGGATTCAAGCTTGAACCCCAACTCCACCTGAAAAACCTTCACTCCATCCCCACTCCAAACACAATCCTCGGCCACCCTTTCAACCCAGCCCCAAATTACATACCAACCCTCACCCTAAGAGCAAACTCCCATCTTCCAATGTTCGCAGGAAACCCACTCCACTTTCCTTCAACTGCCCACTAGAGTCCCCTTTCTAATATCAACACCAGCCTCATCCCTGACACAACCTACTCCCCAATACTGATCTTAGCCCTTACTCTATCACCAGCCCCAGTCTCCCCTCCATCCTCCCTGCAATCCCATCTCAGCTCTCCTTCCCCACCTTGACTCTAAACATGATCTATACCTACATCCAAACCTTAGTTTCAAGCCTTAATCCTCACCTGATGCTATACTCCAACTCAATTCCAGCCTCAGCCCAGCTTCAACTCTTTTCTTCCCCCTCACCCCCATATTTAGTTATTTTTCCAGCCACCCTTACTGAGCACTTAGCTGTGCCAGGCCCTGTGGTGAGTGCTGGTGATGAATTCCACTCTCAAGCTAAGGCAGAAGACCAAGGGGTCAGAACTGCTTCCAAATTCATCATGAGACAATGGCATAATGCCCTAATGGAAACCAACTCAGGCTAGATGAATAGCAGTGTAATTTGGGTGCATTTCCACCCACAGAGCCTCAGCTTCCCCCACTTGTTCAGTGAAGGGGTAGTTAAACTAGTGCTGACATTATTGGAACCTAAATGTGGAGCTGAGAGGGCCATAGGTCTCAATCTCTCTCCATCTCCATAAGCCTCACCCAGAAAGTAGGACCTCACCCTGAGCCTGCTCTGGGAAATAGGCATCAGCAAAATGGAGTGGACCTTCTCAGCATACAGCAACTTTACTGTCCCTGGGGGTATGTGACCAGAGGCTGCATGCCTCTGAATGGGAAAGAACAGTCTGCCCTTAAAACCTCCCTGAGCCTTTATCTTTTCATCTATCAAATGGGGAGGATGACAAATCATTGCCCTGATTTCTAACTAGACCAAGGACCAAAGGAGATACGGTGAAATCAGCTTGTCATATGCCACTGACAATTACAACTATTACTGCTTTTTCTACGTAGCTCAATTTGTAATTCTAAAGGATTTTCAGATAGCCTGGTTTTCAGATCCTGCACATTCAGCTGTTTTATTAATTTATATGAATTTATTCTCTGTTCATCCATATTTCCATCATAGCCTTTATTTTTGTGGCTCGTGTTATGCTAGGCACTGGGAACATATTTAATTATTTCCTGCTGCTGAGGAGCTCACAGTCCATTCAGAGAAATAGGACATGCACCTAAAATATAACAATGGAGTAGTTGTTGAAGACCCACTGTGTGCTTAGCACTGAGCTAGGTACTGAAATATGATAGCACTGGCCTCCCTTTGAGATATAGAGACAGTGTGGAGCTTTGAAACTGGTTAGAACCCTGTCCAAACCTTGACTCAGTCATTTAATATTATAGCTATATAAATTCAGGCAAATTATTTCTGAGTCTCTTTTTTTCATCTTTAAATTGGCAATAGTAATGCCTATACAGGGGTGGCGAACCTTTTGGCGATTGAGTGCCAAAGTTTATGAAATAAGAGTATACTCGCTCGACTCGCGTGCCAACCCATCGAGTGAGATAAAGGTATCGATTATTTTTATGTCTATAAGAGCATAAACAATAATTTTTAAAACGGTATTCACAGCTCCACGTGCCAAAATAATTGCTCCGTTTGCCACTTTGGGCACGCGTGCCATAGGTTTGCCACCCCCAGCCTATGATATGGAATTGTTGTGAGGATAAGTGAAATAGACATGTGAAAGTGACTAGAGTATATTATAGATGCTTGATATAATAAAAGAGAGATCCCTTTTCCTGGTTCATAAGTGGGGAAAGTGAAGCTCAGAGTGTAAAAGTGAATTGTCCAAGATCTTCTAGCAATTTCATAGCAGATTGAATGAAATTTATAAACCATTACTTAGAACCATCCAAGGGCTATATGCATTCATACATCTGCAACCCTGGCATGTCTTCTCTCCATTTTACAGATGAGACAACATGAAAGCCATTAAAATACTATCAAGGAATACTCCAAGCCTGTCTGGCCCCAGGCCCAAGCTTGTCCCACTGCACAACTGTCTAAATTTAGCCTAGCTCTCTTATAACCTGCTCTACTCAGATCACTTGGAAAAGTACTCACTGGCCCTTTACTGTTTTCTGGGCACTGTGCTATCCCTGGGGACACAGAGATAAGTAATCCCCTCAGTACCTAACCAGGACCCCATCCTTCTACTACCACCCTCTTCTCCTTACACCCCTCATGGTTCCCTCCAGTTACCTTGGGCCTTCTCTATGCACTGAATGCTTTAGTAGCTTAGACAATGAGGTAGTGGGCTGGATGAGGTGAGCTCTGAGGTTGAATCATATGTCAGTGTGCTCCCATCCTATGACCCCAAGGGCAGCTAGCTGAAAGGTTCTATCTAGCCTGCAGGGCTGACTCTTCCTCAGTTTGGACATTACTTAGTTCATAAACATCACAGGCAATTTGCCAAGTGGAGGAGGGGAACTGAAGTTCCTCAGGATATCTAGGTCAGTGGTCCCCAACCTTTTTGGCACCAGGGACCAGTTTCCTGGAAGACAATTTTCCTATGGGGCTGGGTGTGGGGCTGGTTTGGGGATGACTCAAATGCATTATATTTATTATGCACTTTATTTCTATTATTATTACATTGCAATATATAATGAAATAATTATACAACTCACCATAATGCAGAATCAGTGGGAGCCCTGAGTTTGGGTTTTGATATGAGTCTGAAAGCAATTGATTTATGATGGTCTCTGTGCAATCAAACCTCTTTGCTATATTAGTCTGTATTTGCAGCCACTCCCCAGCACTAGCATCACCACCTCAGCTCCACCTCAGATCATCAGGCATTAGATTCTTATAAGGAGTACGCAACCTAGATTCCTCACATGCACGGTTTATAATAAGGTTTGTGCTCCTATGAGAATCTAATGCTATGACTGATCTGACAGGAGGCAGAACTCAGACAGTAATGTGAGCGATGGGGAGCATTCTAAATACAGATGAAGCTTCACTCGATGGCCGACAGCTCACCTCCTGCTGTGAAGCCTAGTTTCTAACAGGCCAAGGACAATATCGATCCATGATCCATGCATGGCTCGGGGATGGGGACCCCTGATCTAGGTAATCAGTGTACTTTGAACCCTCAAATAACCCTTCTGGCATGCTCTTATCAGAATCTCACTGTTTCAGGGTGGAAACTTTTCTTTCGTCAGGACTCCATTTGGTCCTTCTCAAGAAATCTGGCCCTTAAAAACATATAAATCTCTAGATAAATAAGTTTCCTTCGATAGTGCTCAAAGAGAATTGCTGTCTTGAAAAGTGTGTCTCAAGAAATGAAGACTCCCTATAGACAAGCAGCTGGTTCTTTTACTGCCTGGTCTATTTTTCAATCACTCTCTTTCAGTATTGTATTTGTTTGTTTGTTTGTTTGTTTGTTTTACCAGGATGTGAGCCAAAAGGCAGAGGCCTTTTTAGAGGGCAGAGTTGGTGGTCAGGCACTGTATACTCACTGTCTCATTTAATCTTTATGGACACCTGGTGAAATAGGAACCTTTATGACTGAAGAAAAGGAAGATCAAGAGGTGAAGGATTCTTTAGCTTATATGTGACAGAACCAGGATTCAAACTTAGAAATGCCTGACTCAAAAGCCATAACAAAAGTTAGCCTGTCCCTACAATTCTTTCCTAGGGGGTCACAGAGGGTTGTCGCTTAAGCAGGGTCATAAATCTGAACTGGCAGTTCTTCAATCCAATTTCCCACCCAGGGCAAGAATCTCTAACTGCACTGAAAGGTGTACTCATCCAGATGTTCTGTGCAAACCTGTCAATAATAGGAAACTCACCACCTTCTGAGGCAGTATATTCACCATGGGACAACTTTGAGCACTTGAAGTTCAACTCATACCAAGCACAAATTTTCCTTCTCGGGAACTCCCCTGCCAGCTCTGTCCTTGGGGACTGATTCCTCTGTCCCTAGACAGACCATCAGAAACAGTGCTCACTCTCTGACTGACCACTGATCTGGGATATACACCCCCAGTTCTCTCACCCACTCCTCAAAGGACCCTGTGTTTAGAAGGCCCTTTTCATCCAGGTGCCCATACATCTCCCTCATAAAAGGTGGGGTCCCAACCTGAGCACAAGTCTACCAGATGAGAGTCTTATAAACAGTGAGTATATCTCAAAAGAGAAAATAATGTTGAAGTAAAGTGCTTATAAGAACCAAATGTACTACATGCTCTATTTGGAAAATGTGGGAAGGACAGCAGAAATAAAAAAGGAAAGAAATCATGGGAGATCCAGTGTCTTAGCTTGGGTTTCCCAAAAGACTCGGAGATAAGGATTTGAGGGCAAGTACTTTGTATGAAAAGTGATTCTAGAAAACACTGGCAGAGGGTAAGGAACTGCGGGGTGGGGGTGGGGGGGTGGGGGGGGGGTGGAGAAGGAACTAAACATGGTGTTATCAAGCTAGAGTCACCACAGAGAGTCACCAGAGCTTAAATCTGAACTCTGCCAACCCGTGTAGAAACTATACTTCAGACTCATCCCATGTAAGGGACAGGAAGCTAGGTATTTACATACCAGTTTCTGTCGGTCATTGATTGTGTGCTGGTGGGAGAAGGAAGGCATTAATTTTCCTGCACTTCTGACCTGCTTACTGTGCAGACAGAGACTGTTTTGGACCCAAGAAAGCCCTCAGGCAAAGAGATACAAATGCTGGAATTTGAAACCCTGACCAGAGTATCTCAGGACACAGACAGGACACCTGTAGCCTACGCTACAGCCAGACAGCCTGTTAATGTTTTGGTATATTTCTATTCAACCTTACATATGTATAGTTATGTTTATTTATTTGAGTTGAGGTAAAGCAATATATATTATTAATGCTCTGCATTTTTTGTTTTGTTTTTTTACTTAACGTTATCTTATCAGAATTTAGTCTTGATCTTAAATATTATTTAAAAACATGTTCTTTTTTTTTTCCCTCCACCCCCCCGCCCACTCTCCGCCTAAAAACATGTTCTTTAATACCGTATATTTTTATTTATTTATTTATTTTTAACAGAGAGAGAGAGAGAGAGAGAGAGAGAGAGAGATACAGAGACAGAGAGAGAACTGAACTGGGGGAGCTCCCAGTTCAGCATATGGTTCCGCACGGGCCGGGGCTGGGATTCGATCCCTGGTCCCCGGCGCTGCAAAGTGAGTGCTTAACCCACTGAGCCATCCCGGCTTCCCCTAAAAACATGTTCTTAATGGCTCTATACTATTCCATTGTGTGTCCAATTATTTATTTAGCCATAGGACTAAAGGTTCCTCAAAGCTCTAAGGTATCTGTTTAATGGAAATTAGCCATCAGCTAGTTAGCCATCTGCTAGCTGGGAGTGAAATTCAGTGGAAATAGCAAGGGTGGAAGTCTGGGGCTGAGGTCCGGGAGGTGGTTGGGCAGAAAAGCTGGAGAAGGAGTCTGCGATATTGTGATTTATAAGATATTTGGTTTTTATTGACAGTTCTTGGCTCACAGCTCCCCAAACCCTTGGGATTTCCTAAGTGTTGAGAATGATAAAGATGTATTTTGTTTATGTTGGTGAGGTGGCTTTTGGACCCCACCAAAGGGTGGGGGGCTGGTTGCCAGGAGGATTATTCCTGAGATTAGGTTTGAAACGTTCAGTCCCCTCCAACTTCCTGACCTCCAGGAGTAGAGAAGGGCTAGCGATTGAGTTCAATGACTTACTCAATCATGAATACATAATGAAGCCCCCATAAAAACCCAAAAGGACAGCTTTTGTTTTGTTTTGTTTTGTTTTTGGAAAACTTTCATGTCGGGAAAGCAGAATAACTCCATATGCCTCTAAGTCCCAAGCCCCACAGAGCTCCTTTGTTTGGGCCCTTGCCTTATGTATCTCAGCATCTGGCTATTGATTCATATTCTTTACTATTCTTTATAATAAATCAGTAATCTAGTAAGTAAACAGTTTTTCTTGAGTTCTGTGAGCCTCTGTAGCAAATTAATCGACTCCAAGAAGGGGGTCATTGGAGGCTCCAATCTATAGCTGGTTAATCAGAAGCACAGGTAAGAACCTGAGCTTGCAGCTGGTGTCTGAGGTGTGTATGTCTCTGGGGGGAGAGGGGCGTGAGCAATCTTATAGAACTGAACTCTTAACCTGTGGAATCTGATTCTATCTTGGGTAGCTTGTGTCAGAATAGAGTTTAATTCTCAAATACCTTGCTGGAGTCAGAGATATGGGGAAATCTCCACACACATATTGAAATTGGGTCCAGAAACCCTTTTCAGAGTCCTAGGCAGGAAGTGCACACAAACAAAGCCTAGTGCCTACATATCTCCTACCTTGGAAGAACTGAACATCTCACAGTACCTGACACATCGTAGGTACTCAATAATATTGACTAACTGCCTACTATGTGCCAGGACTTGTACAAAGGAAGACAAAGCTGATTCAACATGGTCTGAGTTTGCCTTCAAGGAAGATGCAAGTAATATGTTGAGCACCTACTGTATGCCAAGAATATGACATGTATCATTCACCCTCATTACCACCTGTGAGGTGTTGTGTTTTGATCATTCTCACTTTTCAAACAAAGAAGCTGAGGCTCAGAATGTTAAATAACTTCATCACGATTGTACAGTGGGTTAGTTACAGAGCTGGGTCCTAACCCAGGTAGGTCTGGTTCCAAAGCTCTGTGCTCTTTTCCTACCACATTGGGCTGCCTGACCCAGTGGGAAATGCTAAAGGCCCTGAGGAAAGTGGCCTGGGTAGAATAGCCTGGCTTGGGCGGGTATGGGGGAAGAAAACAGAGTGAAAGATGACCAGGGAAAGTGTTATTGAGAAGAAGACATTTGAAATGGGCCTTTGAGGACAGGTAAAATTCCATTGTGGGAAGATGATGGGAGAGAGAACACGGGAAACAGGAAAGACAGTGGCCCCCAAAGCTAGGAGGTTTAGAGACCAAGTGACCAAGGCCTGACTTGGGGCAGAGGCAGTAAGGTTGGAGACTGGGGGACCAGTGGCGGGTACGTATTCTAGGTGTGGAGTCGACACTGGTGTGATGACCTATTGGAATGTGGCTCAGAAATTTCCTTGAGGCTAGAAGGACAGCTGGTTCTTAACTAAGACCCATTATGTGCCTTGATTTTTAAGCAACAGCAATGTGGGGACAGCTCTTTAAGATCACCTCCAGCATCCTGGGATGGGAATAGATTGAGGAAAGTAGGGAAGGAAGGAGAGGAGAAGAAAGGGAACATATACTGAGTTCCAAATGCATGGTGGCACTGAGGATTGTTATGTTATGTATATGAGGAATACTTGACATATAGCTGATGCCCTTCCCCATGCTTAGGCACAGGAAGCCTGTTCAAGATAAGTAGAGACGGAACAGAAGTTAAAGCTGGCTGATTCCTGTAACACCTACATTTCTCCTATAATGTGCTGTCTCTCCCAGTCTCTTCCTGACTCTCAGCTTCTCTTTGGTCTTCTCTCTCCAGTATTGGTGCTCTTGTAGGCCTGTCCATAGCAGCAACGGTCCTCCTGGCCTTCATTGTCACCGCCTGTGTGCTTTGTTACCTGTTCATCAGCTCAAAGCCCCACACAAAGCTGGACCCAGGCCTAAGTTTACAGACTACAGGTAAGAAAGGGGTCACCTGATTTCCTTGTATTTACCAGGTTGGCATTTTTACAGAGAAAAAATATTTAGAAATGGTGTTTGAAACATTTGCCTCATAAACTGTTTCTGGAATATTCAGAAACAGTAGCACATTTCTCAGGACATTCATGATCTGAATGTTTCCATCCAAACTCTTCATGTGCTCAGTGTTTATCAAAATAATTTGATGTAGTCAGCATTCTACTTGTTACACAAAGATTTTGTGGATTTCCCAAGACAATGTTTTAATTCTAGCCTTAGAAAATGCAGACTGATTTTAATGCTATTCCACCCACGCACGCACACACAAAAACAACAAATAAGAAAAATTTGCTGCTCCCTAAATTCAATTTATTTAGACACTAAATACAGGTATTTCATAATCTGATGTTCTGAACTACCCATTTCTTCTTTAGCATGAACTATCAAGAGTCTTCATACAGGGCCAAAAAAAAAGTGTTGTTTTTTTACAAGTCTTTATTGCATACATTTTTTTTTTTTTTTTAAATAACCTCTACAAGCTATTGTGAGAGATACAAGTCCCTTCTGGCAAAAGATCTTTTAGTATAGTTTGGTAGACAACACTCAAAATGAGTATTATTATCTACACTTTACAAATGAGAAAGACAAGGCGCTAAGAGAGATTAGGTGACTTGCTCAAAGTATCACAGCTAATCAGTGTTTAAGGCTGAAATCCAGCCCATACCTTTCTGCCTTGAGTTATGCTCTTTCTTTGGCCCTCTACACTGGGTCTGTGCAGGTATATTATTAAGCACAAAATTGTTTGATATCAAATGTAAGGAGGATTTCAAAAAGAAAAGGAGCCGTGAATTAGTGTTGAGTTGGTGAAGGAGTTGGTTAGGTAAAATAGAGGAGAAAATGCATTCCACAACAGAGAAAATAATCAGTAAAGGTGTATGGGCAGGATTGAGTGAGACCTATACAGGGACGGGATCATTCACCCTGGGGCACCACAGGAAGTGAGGCCAGGCTAGACAAGGGAGGAATTTAAGCTAAGCAGAAGCAAAGATGACAAACATCAGGGAGGGAGAAGGGACAGGGTGGGTAATAGCCAAGATTCGGAGAAAGACAGAGAGGGCTTTTTCATTTGTAAAAAATTAACTTTCCAATTTAACAAATTTGTGCAACAAACAAAAGTACAAGAGCCCTTCTTAGATCCTGATGACTATGAATAATCCTGCTGTGGCTAAGCAGTGCAAAGCAGGAGGCTTGGCTTTTCAGGGTGAAAGGATTTGTCTGGCTCTCCTTCGATTCGAGAAGACCTGGGAGGCAGTGGCAGGAGAAAAGAAAGAAAGTCTGAGTATTGGCCCAGCCTTAGGGAGACCAGAAACAGCTTAGACTTCAACTTTTATAGAGAAAAGTCGTCAAACTTAATGAAAGGCATAAATAAACCTGACTTCTGGTGAGCTATGGCAAGTATGTGGATAGGAAAACTTAATATCACAGACACATCAATTCTTTCCAAATTAATCTATAAATAAAAATCCCAACAAAAGTTTCATGGAATTTGTCAAATTGATTCTAAAATTAATCTAGAAGAGTAAAGGTACAAGAGTGAACAGAAACAGTCTTGGAAAAGGAAGAAGAGGGACTTCTATCAGATAATAGGACATTTTAAAAAGATATAAGAATTTGTCAGTTTGATATTGGCACAGAAATTGTCAGACAGAATTGGGCAATGCAGTGTCCTCAACTGAGTACAAATTTGTTCCCCAAGGACATTGGCAATATCTGGAGATTTTTTTTTTTTAAGATTTATTTTATTGTTTTTGACAGAGACAGAGAGAGACAGAGGCAGAGAGAGACAGAGAGAAGGGGGAGGGCCCAGAGCAGTCTTCCTAGTTGTACGTCATCAGCTTTTCAACATGGTTTTGTTCCATACAGGTGGGCAGGGGCTGTACAGGGCTGGAATTGGGCTGGGGGCCTCCTGCATGGGAGGCACGCCCCTTTGAGTCAGGGGCCCAACTGGGGGGCAAGAACCGAACTGGGGGCCTCATGGGAAGCACACCCAGTTGGGCATATGCCATATGGGTCCACTTGGGCCGGGGCCGGGATTCGATCCTTGGTCCCCGGGGCTGCAAAGTGAGCACTTAACCTGTTGAGCCATCCCGGCTTCCCAAATTTTTTTTTTAAGATTTTATTTTATTGTTTGAGAGAAGGTGAGAGAGAGAGAGAGAGAGAGAGAGAGAGAGAGAGAGAGAGAGAGAGAACCCAGAGCAGTTTCCATAGTTGTGACATGATTTCATTCCACACTGGTGGATGTGGGGTTGCATGGGGTCAGAACTGAACGGGGGACCTCCTGCATGAGAGGTGGGGACCTTCACTGCCTGAGCCATCTCAAGGGTTACCACTTGCACTGCAGTTCAGCATATGGGGTTGCATAGGCCATTGCCAGGAATCAAACCCCGGACCTCACAATTGTGAGGCAAATGCTCAACTGCTAAGCTACTCAGCATCCCCTGGAGATATTTTTGATCGTCATGATTGGAAGTGAAGTGCTACTGGTATCTTTTGGTAGAGGCCAAGGGTGCTATTAAACATCCTACAATACAGAGGACAGCACTCTACAACCAAAAATTATTCATCCCAAAATATCAATAGTGCCAATATTGAGAAACCCTAGAATAGAAAGTCCAGAAACGGACTAAAATATCAGAATTTGAATAAAACATTAATTTTTAGAAATAAGTGAAAAAAATGGCAAATTTACCTACATAAAATACAAATAGACTTCAAGTACTAATAATATAAAAGACATTATACATAAATATACACATACAGGCAATCCTTATCATTTAAGATTCAATATTTGTGAATTTGCCTACTTGATAAAATTTATTTTTAACCTCAAAATTAATACTTGCAGTGTTTTCAAGGTCATTTATGAATGTGGATATGGGCAGAGTGGCAAAAAATTTTAGTTGCCCCATCACACACATTTCTGGATGAGGTTGGACAAGGCCATGTTCTGCCTTCTTGTCTCAGCTTTCATACTGTAAACAAGTGTCCTTTTCATGGTATACTGAGTGCCATGTTTTTACATTTTTATGATTTGTGTGATTTCACTGTTTAAAATGGTCTCCAAATGTAGTGCTGAAGTGCTGTTTAGTGTTTTTAAGCACAGAAAAAAGGCTGTCATGTGCCTTGTGGAGAAAATATATATGTTATATAAACTTTGTTCAGGTAGGAGTTATGGTGCTGTTGGCCATTAATGAATTAACAGTATATATTAAATAAGGTGTCTTTAAACAGAAACACACAAAACAAAAATTGTCTATTGATCCTTTGACAAAAATGTTATGACCAGAGGCTCACAGAAACCTAACATTTAACAATTACATTGGCAAAAGTCCAAAAATGGATTACATTAATATAATAGTAAAAAGGTTGTGTGGGGGAAATGGATATTCTCATATACTAGCAAGGATGTAAACTGGGGGGAAGCCAGGATGGCTCAGTGTGTTAAGTGCTCACCCTGCAGGCCTGGGGTCCAAGGATCAAGGATCAAGGATCAAGGGCTGGGGTCCCAGTCCTGTGTGGGCTCATAGGCTGAACTAGGGTGTGCCCTCAGTTCGGTTCTTGCTGGGGTGAGCTTCCCATGTGGGAGGCCCCCAGTTTGGCCCCCAGCTCACAGGGTGTGCCCCCCATGTGGGAGGCCCCTGGCCTGGTTCCTGCACTGTATGGCCCCCACCCACCTGTGTGGAATGCAACCACATCAAGAACTGATGATGTACAACTATGGAGACTGCTCTGAGCCCTCCCCCTTCTCTCTGTCTCTGTCTCTGTCAAAACAATAAAATAAATCTTAAAAAAAAAAAAAGAGTATAAACTGGTACCACCTCTTTGGAGAGCAATTTAGCAATATGTTTAAATTAAAAACATATATACCCTATAACTCAGTAATTCAACTTCTAATTATCTGCCTTAGAGAAATAGTTACACTAGAAAAGGACTTGTAAAGATGGATATCATGATAGCTTGTCATATTGGAAACAAACTAAATGTCTACCAGGAGAAGAATAATGACATATGATACCACAGTTAAAAGGAATAAGCTAGCTCAAAATAGATCATCTCATTTGCTCTTCACAATAAATGTGCAGAGTATAGATCTTATTACTATCTGTTTTATGGATGAGGAAACTGAGGCCCAGTCACTTAGTGAGTGAGTGACAGAGCCAACTCTACCTCCACTCTCCTTTCTCTCCTTATCTCTGTGCTAAAAAAGGGAAGTCCCTACTATGTGTCAGACAGTGTTTGAAACTTTCATGCACTTTCTCACTTAATTTTTTTTTCCCAATTATTGGAATGAGGCAGGTGTTATTATCCCTCATTTACAGTTGTAAAATCCAGGTATCACACAGGTTAGATGACTTACACAAGGGGTCGCAGTTTATAAATTGTAGAGCTGGAATTCAAATATGTGTGTTTTTCTGCCTTCAAAAGTCCTGCTCTTTCTACCTCATTAGGATGGGTCTATGGGGTGCTCCTGCTCGTGTCCTGATCCCCGTATCTCTCTCCAGCCTATCTCCTCACTCTCCTTTCCCAGCCTTTCTGAATCAAAGGGAGTACAGTTCATCCCTTGGCCCTATGAGTGAAAACCACCCTCCTACTTTACTGTTCAGCCACCAGCTGGATTATTCAATTGCCAGGGTTTGAGACAGCTTGTGTTCTTGCTTTTTGCTTCTTATTCTTAGATTGAAAATACATTTCCTGACCTTTTACTAAATGATAGCTTTCAGCTCTGTCTTTTGCCCAGACTCAAACCTTAGTTCCTCCCTTTTGTCTTCATTAAGTGCTGTCTTGTCCTTCCCAGGAGCTTCTTGTTCTTCCTTCTGCATCTGAGGCAGTTCACAATTTACAGCCCCCTCTCTTATATTTATCAGAGTTTTATGCTTTATACAGACTTTCATTTCTGTTTGCTGTCTCCCTCTCCAGCACGACATGTAGAGATTATTAGCCCCATTATACAGCACAGGAAACCAAGGCTCAGCCAAGGGAAGTGAATTAGACAAGCCTACAACAGCTAGTGAGCATATGTTGTTGGGATGTCAACTCTGACCTCTAAGACTCTAAAGCCTACCATCATTACACTGTACCTTAGGGTCCTGATCTCTAAGTGAGGAGATAAGGGTGGGATGGGGAGTACCTTGGCAATAACAGAGTGGAAATGAAACAGAGTTTCTGAAATTAGGCTCCTTCTGCTGCCCAGGCATTCTGTACTGTCCCATCACCCCCATCCTCACCCCATCCTCCAAACTCTGGTACTTTGTGAGGAACTAGCTTGATCAGAAGGGTGACCAAGTTCCTATATTGTGCTAGATGCTATGCTAAGGACTTTAAACATATTATCCTATTTAAGCTGCTCTGCCAGGTGATTATTATCAACCTAATTTTGCAGATGAGGTGAGGTAAGTGTGAAGTTGATATTCCAACCTTGGTACATTTAATGAGACCCAAAAAAAAGGGGGGGGGATGAAAGATTCAGTTCTCATCCTCTTTTAAAAGGTGTTGGTGAGAAGATAATTAATCAGTCATTCTCATTGACTAAAATGGCTCCTAAAAATCAAGTCTGATGTTCTCACTGTCTAGATGGGGAGCTGAGGCCCCAAAAGAGACAGTCATGTGACCAGGGGTTACCCAACCAATTGGCCAAGCCTTTGCCTCCTAGACCAGAGCTCTTTCCCTGGAGCAGCCCCTGTCACTCCCCAGAGATGATTCAGCTGCCTCAGAGCCCACTACTTTTTAATTAACTACACTTGGTACCTATGACCCAAACATGCCTCAGTGA
Organism: Craseonycteris thonglongyai; assembly: GCA_004027555.1. NCBI lineage: Eukaryota > Metazoa > Chordata > Mammalia > Chiroptera > Craseonycteridae > Craseonycteris > Craseonycteris thonglongyai. The sequence goes on from PVKE010002052.1 coordinate 21,730, forward strand.
TGAGTCCATTTTATCTCATTTCCAATCAGGGAGAGAATCAGAACTCCTCTCCGTTCTAGTCACAATAAGCTAGTCTCAAGCTCAATATTGAGAACCCCAGACAATGGGGGCACTGGCCATAAAGGCCCTTGGAGGAAGATGGGAAAGCACAACCATGGTCTGGGCCATCAGAAAGTCTGTCTCTAATTCTTACTTTGTCACTCTTATTGCGTGAACTCAGGCAAATCACTTCTCTCTAAGGATCCAATTTACTCTGTAAAATGTACACATTAGTATCTACTAAGACAATTGTAAAAACCAGAAGTGATGCTTACATAGGTGCTAATTAGTTTCTGACATGGTCAACTTTACACAATTATTAGCTCTAATTTTCCTTTTTATAGGGCACTTAGATTTTTACATCTTAGTCTGCTCAGAGTCTGTTGATCTCAAAGATATATCTGTCTTAAATGCCTTTGCATCCCTGGACCTAGCCTAATTTCTAACCCATACTAAAGATATGCTAGCTCCGTGGTAGAGTCCAAGCTTTGAATCAAGCAGAAACAAAGTAAATCCTGGATCCAGTACTTAATAGCTGTGTCAATATTGACTTTCTCTGGCTGGGCCTCAGTTATTTCTCTATAACATGGAATAATAATACCCACCTTAGAGTGTTGTTAGAAAAATAAGATAAGTTGTACCCAAGCATGAATCTTATCATACGGTCCTGCTGCTCAAAGCCCCACAGTTTACAAGGGGCTTTGATCTGGTCTGGGAACCCAGTCATGTGAGTATCAGCTAAAGAGCTGAGGACATTTGGCCTTGAGCAAAGGATTCTCAGGGCTCATAATCACAGCCTCAGATTTCTGTAAGGCTGTCCTGGGGCATAAGAAGACATTTTGTGAAAAGCCAGAGAACAGAGTTGTGATCAGCGGAGGGAGCCATAGGGAGACAGATATTGATTCAGTAAAGGTAGACTTTCCTTTGGATAAGACCAGAAATACACTTGTAAAGAACACCCTCATCACTCTGGTCTATTTTGGTTCATCCATTTGTAATTCTTAGTTAAAAACCACAACCACAACAACAACAACAACAAAACACCCCCAAGCCTGGAAAGTAATCAGGGAAAGGCTAAATGTGGGATAAAGAAATCCTTGGATTGAATAGAGTTAGAACTAAATCCCTGTACTAAATGGAATGTCTTAAAATACAATCTTAAGTAACTAAGGATCCCAAGGAATTTACAAAACACACACAGAGATGCACAAAACAACTTCCTAGAACCAATAAAGTACACTTAGTAAGGTCATAGTATGTAAGATCAAAACCAAATGCCAATTGTATTTATAAATTAGCAACAAACAATTGGAGACCACAATTGAAAACACAGTAATAGCATTTATAGTCACTCCTCTCAAAATGAAATACTTAGGTATAAAGTTAATAAAATATATACAGAATCTGATAAGAAATTACAAAGTGCTGATGAAAAAAAAATCAAAGAAGACTTAAATAAATGGAGAGACATACCATATTCATGAGTTGGAAGACTCAACTTGGTAAAGATAAAAATTGCAGCAGATCTTTTGCATATATAGACAAACTGATTTTGAGATTTATATGCAAAGACAAAAGAACTAGAAAGCTAAAATAATATTGAAAAAGAATAATAAAGTTGGCAAAAATTATACTACTTAGTAAGATTTTAAGATTCACTATATAGCAACAGTAATCGCGACAGTATGATATTGGAGGAGGGACAGACTCATGTTACCAGATCCAGTTAATAGATTTGAAAGCACTGGCCCAAGAAGTACTAGGCTTCAAAGCCACTGCAGCTCCATTAAGCCTGCATCCCCTTCCTCTGGTTTAACCTGTCATTCCTGGGGCATTACCTACCAAAGAGTTGGGTCTGAAAGAGCCTGGAAAAAATGCTTAGCCACAATGATTACAATCAGTAAGCAGTGGAGATAGTTTCAGGGTAATTAGTTAAAGTCTAGCAAATACTACTAGATTAACTAAGGCTGGAGACAGGGGACATTTTGAGAATACACTTAGCAAACACAAATCACAAGTTTTAGAATGATTAACTAAAGTTGGAGGCAGTGGACATTCTAGGAACAATCTATTGTTTAAGTTTCAGGGTAATTATCTAAAGCAGGAGGTAGAAGATACTCTATGAATAATCTAGGGAAGCTGGTGATTTAAGGCTAGGAACTAGGAAAAAGGTAAAACTCGGGAGCTGAGGAACTAAGGAAAAGGAAACCAGAAATTCCAATGACAGGCTCTTTCATTTGTCTTATATCACATATATCAAGATACAGTCTAGAAATAGACCTACGTAATAACTCTGTGCGGGTGTCAACACATTTTTTACAGAGGTGCAATAGCAATTTAACAGGGAAAGAACAGTCTCTTCAATAAATGGTGTAGAAACAACTAGACTTCCAACAGTAAAAAAATGAACTTTTACGTACACCTCACACCTTATACAAAAATTAACTCGAAATAAATCATAGATCTATATGTAAATCATAAAACTATAAAACTTTTAGAAGAAAACAGGAGAGGGGAAGCTGGGATGGCTCAGTGGGTTGAGCGCTCACGTTGCAGTCCCGGAGACCGAGGATCGAATCCCAGGCCTGGCCCAGGCAGACCCATATGCTGAACTGGGCTGTGACCCCAGTTCAGTCCTTGCCGGGGCCTATGCGGGAGGCTCCCGGCCCAGTTCCTGCCCTGTGCAGCCCTGCACCCACCTGTGGAGTGAAACTATATGGAAAACTAATGCTGTCAACTATGGAGACTGCTCTGGGCCCTCCCTCTTCTGTCTCTCTCTGTCTCTCTTTCTCTGTGTCAAAAAAACAATAAAAATAAATCTTAAAAAAAAAAAAGAAGAAAACAGGAGAAAATCTTCATGACTTGGGGTTTGACAAAGACTTCTTAGACAAGGCACCAGAAGCACAACTCATTTAAATTAAAAAAAAATTGGTCATTGGTCTTCATCAAAATTCAAAATTTTTGTAGTGCTAAAGACCCTATTAAGAGGATTAGAAGACAATCTCCTTACTGGGTAATAATATTCACATATCTAACAAAGGACTTTTATCCAGAATATTTAAAGAGTCTCCAAAACTCAACATTAAGAAAACAAACAATCCCACTAGAAAATGAGCAAAAGACTTGAACTAACACTTCACCAAAGAAGATAACCAGATAGCAAATAAGCACATGAAAATATGTTTCGCCTTCATCAGTCATTAAGGAAATGAATATTACAGTTGCAATGAGATGCCACTTCACACCTATCAGAATACTAATGTAAAAACACTGTGAGGAGTGGAGCAACTGAATCTCTTATACGTTGCTGGTGGGAATATAAAAGGGTACAGACACTTTGGAGGACAGATTGGTGTTTTCATAAAGTTAAGCATATACTTACCATATTTATTAGTTTCCTATGGCCATTGTAACAAATTACCATAAACTTTGTGGCTTAACATAATAGAAATTTATTCTCTCATAGTTCTAAGGGCCAGAAGTTCAAAATTAGTTTTGCTGGGCCTAAATCAAAGGCTCCATGAAAGAACATGTTTCTTGCCTTTTTTTTCTGGTAACTGTCAGCATTCCTTTGCTTATAGCTGTATCACTCCAATTTCTGCTTCTATCTTCACATCACTATTTGTATGTGTCTGTCTCCCTCTGCCTTTCTCTTATAATTAGGGCACTTGTGATGGTACTTAGGACCCACTTAGAAAACTCAGGGTATTCTCTTTATCTAAAAGTTTTAATTTAATCGCATCTGCAAAAACTTTACCATATAAGGTAACATTCACAGGTTCTAGGGATTAGGACCTGATATCTTTGGGGGCCACCATTCAGCCCAGTATACCATACAAATCAGCATTCACACGCCTAAGTATTTATCCTAGAAAAATGAAAATATATGTCTGCACAAAAAACAATACATGAATGTTCATAGCAGTTTTATTTGTAATACAGAAAGACTGAAGACAACCCAAATGTCTCTCAGCCTCAGTGGGCAAATAGTATGATCATACAAAAGAATACCAAGGTTGCCAAAAAATGTATACACATTTTAAGAGAGGTTATCTATGTGTTACTTTTTGAAGTTGAATTGAATTATGGTAGCAGTGTGTAGTATGATGTTTGCTCAAAAGATGGACTTAATCAAATGAATGCTAGCATTACCATGCAACAGTCAGTACAGTCAAAGAAAATGGTGGAATCACGGTTGTCATTCAAGGACCATTTTGAAGTGGTATTTGAAATTCAAGAAAGTTATAGAAGTACGATGACAATGGAGGCTTGAGTGTGCAACAGAACCTCCAACATGCTTAACAACTGCTTGCATTTGTGATAAGTTTGAGATGCATGATAAATTGAAACAGCATGTGCAGCGAATACAAGTGTACACTTTGGTCAACATTGCTCAAGCAGTACTTTGCTGTAATCAGAAGTGTCTGCATGCTGACGGTAACCACTTTGAGCACCTCTTGTTTTTGTTTCTTTTTTTCATATATACATATTTTTTGTTAAATTTATTGAGGTGACATTAATTGATATCAATTACATTGTTTCCAATTTTACAATTCTATATTACATTGTCTATACATTGCATCAGAGCACCTCTTGTAATTGCAGAAGTTAAACATGACTTGTGTTCATCTTCTGTTATTGGTATATATTGAGTATTACAATTTTAATAAAGTTTTTTCCTTTCTTTAAATGTATATACATTTTTTGGGCACCCTCTGTATATGCAGCCATGAAAAGCAATGAACTCTCCAGAGACACCCAACTTGAATGGATCTCAAGGGTGTTATGCAGAGTGAAAAAAAGCCAGTCTCTAAAGGTTATATACTGTATAATTGCATTTATGTAACACTCCTGAAATGACAAAATTATAGTAATGGAGAATGAATTAGTGGTTACCAGGAATTAGGTTTAGAAGGAAGGTCTAATTATAAAGTGGTAGCATGAGCAAGTTTCTTTGTGGTGATGGAATAGTTCTTTATCCTGATTGTGGCAGTGGTTATATAAATCTACACATATGATAAATTTCCATAGTACTATACACCAAAGAAAAAAAAAAGTACATATAAAAACTGATAAAATTGAATAGAATCAATAGTAGTTTAGCTAATAGTTAATAAGTATATTAATATCAATCTCCTAGTTTTGAAATTGTTTTATAGTTATGTTATACATAACTTATATAAGCTAGCTAGGTGAAGGATATACTGGAATTTTATAATTTTTGTAACTTATGAATCTTAAATTGTTTAAAAATAGAAACTTCAAAACAAAACAAAAAAAAGAAAACATATTGGCTCTGTAGGTGAGAAGTCCAAAAGTAGGGTGGGCTTTAGGCATGGTGTAAATAGAAGTTCACAGTGCCCTCAGGCTTATGACTCCATCCTCTGATATTATCTCTGCCCTTTATTTGTGTTGGCTTTAAGTTGGCTTCTAGCAGTCCCTGAAACTGTATGCTCTTTGTTCCCTTCTACCTAGGAGGAGAAAGAGAAAGCTATCTCTTCCTACAATGAGGAGGTGGGAAGGCCTGAGCTCTACTCTATTCGACCACCTTTCACCCCTTAACAACTCCCTGGTGCTCAGGGAAACTATGCACTGATTGTCCATCCATGTGGCAAAGGAATCGGATTACCTGATTGGCTCAGATTAATCAGGCCCAATTTGGAGCTGGGGTGGGGCCAATCTCACCCCAAAATAATTGCTATTACCAGCTGGGGAAGGGGTAGAATGGATGTTGGGTATCTAATTCCAATATCCAGTACAACTTCCTTCTTGAAATTCGCTCTTCCCTTGGTTTCAGAGGCACCCTTCTTCCTAGATACCCTCCGTCAATTGGCCTTAAAGCATGAGTTTTCTAGATGAAGAATGTATATGAGGGCTGTCTGAAAAGTATCCAGCCATTTAATATGCAAAATAGAGGCATTTATGCCTGGATTTTTTCCAAACAGGCCTTATAAAGTGTCATCCTAGAAGAAACAGCACAAACAAAGACCCAGTGATATGAAGGAATGGACGGACCCATTTATGAGACAATGAACATTTTGGTGTGGCCAAGCATTGAGTTCATGAGGGAAGAGTGGTTAGTAATGAAGCTAAAGAGAAGAGATGGGATCAATATATGAAGAGTCTTGAATACTACCTCAAGTATCACAGGCAATGGGAAGACATTGGAGGCTTTTGAGAAAGAATTTTAGAATGGGACTCATTTGACCTTAGAAAGATCTCTTTGGCTACAGCTTGGAAAGGGCCTGACTGGAGGCTGTTCCAGTGCTCTGGGCAGAAGATGATGAAAGCCTGACAGGGTGGTGGTGAAATGGCTAAATATGGCAGGTGGTGATTTGGTGGATCAGTGGGATCTGATGGACTGCTTGGCTTTGTGAAGGGGTTAAGGGAGAAGGTGTGAGAGATGACTCACATTTTTGGCTTAAACACTGATACACTTTTACCCAAAAAGGCAGGGATGGGGGAAGCCAGGATGGCTCAGCGGGTTAAGCATTCGCTTTGCAGCCCTGGGGACCGAAGATCGAATCCCAGCCCCAGCCTGTGAGGACCTGTATGCTGAACTGCAGTGTGCTTCCCATGCTGGAGGCCCCCAGCCCAGTTACCGTCCTGCGTGGCCCCCACCTACCTGGTGGGCCCTCCTCCCTCTTCCTGTCTCTCTCCGTCTCAATATAATAAATCTTTTTTAAAAAAGGCAGTTGGGGAAGCTGGGATGGCTCAGTGGGTTGGGTGCTCACTTTGCAGCCCCGGGGGCCGAGGATCGAATCCCGGCCCCGGCCGTGCTGACCCATGTGCTGAGCTGGGGAGTGCCCCCAGTTCAGTTCTCACCGGGGCGAGACCTCGGCCCAGTTCCTGCCCTGTGCAGCCCCAAGCCCACCTGTGGAATGAAACTATGTGAAAAAATCAATGATGTGCAGCTGTGGAGACTGTTCTGGGCCCTCCCCCTTCTCTCTGTCTCTGACTTTGTAACTCTCTCTCTCTGTCAAAAACAATAAATAAATCTTTTAAAAAAAAAAAAGGCAGGAATGCTCAATTGTGTCAAATGCTAACAAATCATGACAGATAAGGATTTACAAGTGACTATGGAATTTAATGACAAAATTTATTTTTTAAAGATTTATTTTATTGTTTTAGAGAGAGACAGAGAGAGACAGAGAGAAGGGGGAGGGCCCAGAGCAGTCTCCATAGTTGTACATCATCAGTTTTCAACATGGTTTCATTCCAGACAGGTGGGCAGGGCCATTCAAGGCGGGAACTGGGTTGGGAGCCTCCCACATGGGAAGTACACCAAACTTTATCATTTGGGTCCACACAGGCCGGGGCCAGGATTCAATGCTCAACTCCCAGGGCTGCAAAGCAAGTGCTTAACCCACTGAGCCATCCTGGCTTCCCCGACAAAATGTTTTAAGGTTTGTAAATTGCAAATAAATTGTAGCAAATAAGTCATAAATGGTAAGTAGAGAACAATAAAGCCTAGTGATCCTCCTTTCAGAATCAAATTTAAGAGGAGAGGATAAAGCAGTAAAGAAAGTCATAAAATCTATTCTCAAAGAAAATAATACATGTTTTAAAATTTTCTAGCACTTCTCTGCATATTAGCTGTATAGTAAGTCTATATCCTCATCTATAAAATGATTTTTTAATAGTAGCTACCTCATGGGTTTAAAGTGGAGGTCATTTTTATATCTCCTAACAACTGTTTGTTGTCTGTCTCCCCCACTAAATTTTAAGTTCATTAGAAACATTTATAGCTCCCAGTGCATGATGTGGCATATTGTTAATAAATGTTTGTTAAATGAATGATGCAGTCAAGACTCTGAGCATAGTCCTGCCCAAGGTAAGCATTCAGGGCAGTTAGTCAGGGTGTGTGAGCCTGGTGGGGAGGAAAGAGATGCAGGAGGAAACCCTGTGTACTCAGCTTGCTGTTTTCCAGACCCTGAGGAGATGCCTCCTGACCGCCAAGGTGGGAATACAGGCAATTCAGTGGAGGTGCCAGGAATGAGCCCTCCAGGGCAGAGACACCCCTTCCTGAACCCATGGCTGGACTGCAATGAGCAGCAGGCTGTGGACCCCAAACACCTCCTCCAGTACTGCTTCATGGCCACAGTGACCACCAGTGATATTCCAGGCAGTCCTGAGGAGGCCCCTGTTCCCAACCTAAGTTCACTTGAACCAGCCCCATAAACATCCAATAAACGTCTCTACACCATCCTCTTCTGGAGTCTTTTTTCAGTAAAAGGTGGGGAGTAGGAATGATCAAAGGGATTTTGGTGCCTAGTGGGATAAGTGAGGACTTTTCCCAGCAAAACCACTCAGGCCCTGCTATGGACCCAGCTATTCTGCTCTGCCTAGCCCACAGTGGGCCAAAGGGAGTTTAGACATGAATCCCAGTTGTTTCTATAAAATGGTAACAATTCCACGCAATCAGGGAGCAGCCCAGGGTCCCTGGAGGCTCAGAGGAGCTCCTCACCTAACTGAGGGGGAGGTGGGGAGGGGAGGGGCCCAAGAGCCCTGACTTGATCTTCCTGACATAGAGCAGGTATACTTAGGATCCCACAGATGATGACCTGAACCTAGAGGCAGGTGACTGCTGCCTCTCCAGCAGCTCTGCTCCACTCCTAGAGTGAGCCCTTTGCCAAGAAACAGAATGAGAGGGAATGTAGAGTACACAGGGCCCAATCAGGCTGAATTTCATCCTTTTTTTTTTTAGGTGGATAAAAGAGTGAATGAACAAGTGAGTGAGGGAATGAATGGTTAGCAGTCCAAACACAGGCTGTACAGTGTGGACTTGGCAATTTCCTGACCTTGTGTGGCCTTGATAAAGTCTCTTACTCTCCCTGAGCCTTGCTTCCCTTGCTGGGTTATGGCAAGTGTTCAAGGAGATGATGGATATGAACTCCTTTCATAAACATGAAAGACTTTAAAATTACAGATGAGTGTTTTTTAATGTAACATAGTAAGAACACGTGTTCTAGAGCTGAATGCCTTGTTCAAATCCTGTTCCTGCCCTTACTTAGTAGGTCATGTTTGTGCCTTGTTTCTCTCATCCACACGAGTGTAGCAGTGCCATACAGCTAAGTAGTACCTACCTAATGGGATGTTGGAGGATTAAATTACTTTGTTCATACAAAGTTCTTAGAGCAATTTTGGCAAATGGAAAGCATTGTGAGTTCACTTTTTTCTTTTTTAATGAAGCTGATAGAGAATGAATTTTAGAGCAAGAGGCTGATTGCCACCCCTCTCTCTTGGCTGTTCTCATTTTTTTCTTTTCAAAATCTTATTGGCTTTATTAAGTAATTCATGAAAAGGGCAGAATCCCATGTAAGTACAGAGGAGCCACCCTGTTCTCATCGTAACTTAGGCAGTGGCTTTAGGCTTTGCCTTGGGAGCGCAAGGCAAGAATCAGGAAGACACGGCAGCCACATAAAGCAGCTCTTGACATTCCTGACAGTGACATGACCTGCTGCTGGATTTGGCAGCAGTGAATTGTTCATTCTTAGATGTCTGTGTATGGGGCCTGAGTCAGCCAAGGGCACATGATGGGGTGGCAAGGCAGGGTGAGTCACCCACAGACACACCTTAGGCTAGAAGTCAAGAAATCTTGGTTCTGGTCTTGTTTTGTCGGTGTGTGTGTGTGGATTTTCAGCACTCTAAATCCAGCATCTCTGTCCACTTCTTGTACATCAGTGGCATCTATTCTGTGCCAGGACCTGTGCAGGTTATCAGAAACAGTATGGAATCAGCCATAGCTGCTGCCATCATGGGGTTCATATGGTGGGCAAGGTAGGTACACAAAAGGGCAGTTGGTCCAATGATAGCCCTTCATGCAACTTGAGGGAGTAATTAGTGATGTCTGAGTTGAATCATCAAAGATGAGTCAAACTTCCAGGTGAGACAAGGTCAGAAAACATTATGGTCAGAGTACAACCTGTTCAGAAACAGTGAGAGAGAGCCTAGCATAGCCCAGGAACTGCACATTGTGGGAGGTTTAGTTGCTGACTTCCTGTGTGACCTTTCACAGGACAGATCCAGTCTCTCCCCTTGGTATCCCCATCAGTAAGTAGAATCCAATTTTTTCTCTGAACACTTTCTGTGCTGGGCGTTCCGGGCGGTTACAAGGGAGAATCCAATACAGCCCTTGCCTTTAAGCCAGGTCTGATAGAAGATGATCTGTAAGTTCTAAAACCTCAATGGTCACCAAACTACAGGCTGCATCAAAATTAGGTGGAGGGCTTGTTAAAACAGATTGCTGGGCCGGCCTCTCTCCCACTTCAGAGAGTCTGATTCAGTAGGTCTGGAGTAAGTCCCCAGAATTTGCATTTCTAACTAGTTCCAGGTGATGCTGGGGATGCTGATGCTGCTGGTCTGGGACCACCCTTTGAGCAAGACAGGCCAGCAAGAATAAAGAGGACTCACAGCTGGATAGGTTAGGAGAAGACCTCACACAGAGCAGGGCCCTAAAGACCTGGTAGAATTTCTCCAGCAGGAACCTGTGTGAATGAGGTGGGAATAGGTAGAAAATAAGAGTGTGTGTGCTGCCTTTGCTGACCTACACATCCCACGCCCATAAAACTCCTTCCCATCCCCCAGGTTCAGCCTCTCTCCTTCGAATTCAATCAGCCCTCAGAGCTGCCTTTCACTGGGGTTAGCTTGTTTGAGCCTTGGGTTGAAAACAAACAGCCTACCCTGTGCAGCAGGCGCCCCCTCCCCCAAGGCAGCCGAGGAGAAAGGAAGTTGGGTGGGCTGATGAACGGACAGAAATAGTCTGAGCTCACTGCTGCTCCCAAGCACACATCGACTGGCAATTATTTCTTGTAAATTGCTTTCCCATTATGTTCAGAACATGTGTGTGTGCCTGCCTGTGATCAAACACTGGGAGGGCATTGGGTGGAAGTGGCTAGCTGGGGAGTCTGAATCTTCACCAAGTATTAGGAAACTGTTCAATCTTAAAACGTGGAAATATTAAACCCTTCCACTTGCATTTATAGCACTCCTGTCAAGTGGTTTTTCAGCCTCTTCTCAAACATTCATGTTTGTTCCTTCCTCACTAATGGACAATGATTCTCTGCCAGGAGCTGGGCTAAATGAAGTCCCAGTCCCTGTCCTCAAGGAGTTCCTGGCTATGATAGCTGCCGAAGATCCCTAACCCAGCCAGGCTGCAGGGAAGACTTCTTTGAGAAAGTGATGTCTGAATTAAGTCTTGAAAGACCTATTGACAAGTGAAAGGGTGTGTGTGTGTGGTGGGGGCAGGGTTGTGGTACAAGGTGGAGTTATCACTGTAGCTGGCTTGTAGTGGGGAACAAAAGAATGAAGGTGTATATTTGAATAAATATTCATTCATAAATACGAATTGTCCACTCTGTGCCTATTTGGGGTGAGGATCCAGAGACAGACAATGCCCAAGTCTCACAGACCACAGGGTCCTCATCTTAGTATTCACTACCTCGGGTGAGTTAGCTAATAGTCTTATCGAACACTATCAGAGCTGCAAGGGCCCTCAGAGACCCATTCCTTCCAACGGCCTCATACAAAAGAGGAAACCAAGGTTCAGGAAACATTCTGGCACAGAAAAGAGCCCTGACTGGAAGGCAGGACAGCTGCGGGCCACTGTCGTCCTCGCTCCGGGCCTTGTTCCCGTCTGTAACACCGGGAAGTCACCGCGGGCGGCACAAAGGACGCAAGGTTCCCAGCGCAGAGCTCTCGCTCAGAGGCGGCCCTTCGTCTGGAAGGAGGGGGCTTTCTTTGTGAAACAGTTTTCAGAACCTCCAGCTCCGACTCCCCGAACCCCGCCTCCTCGCCAGACCGTGTGTTACCATGGAGACCAGGAGCCCCCGAGCTCCCTGCTGTGCCGCACCCCTCCCCCTTGGCCGTCTCGCAGCCGTTTCTCCCGTGGCTGTAGCTCTCCCCCACGGCTGATAAACTCCTGAATTTACCTTGGACAGGAATTATTATCCCCTTTTAAAATCGGGGGAAACTGAGACCCGGAGGAAGGCAGGAATTTGCCCCAGGCTACCCGCAGCCTGTCACTAGCAGAATTTAGGACACAGATTTTCTCTGTTTGGCGCCCTGGCCTCAAGCTCTCCTAATCAGGCAGGCTTATTCCCCTCCCCGCATTTGGGGTAGTGTAACTTTTTATTCTAAGAAAATCGGAACATGTTCTGTCTAAATCGCCAGTGACTTGAAGTTCAGTCTTTACATTAGTGACTTTAAATTTATTCTCGGATTTGTTGTTTAAGTCCTTTGTGAACTGAAAATAATGCTGGATGATAAAACCTGACGAAAAGCTACCGCAGAACAGGCCATCCCTGATTATGCTGATGAAACAAAGAAACTCAAGTTTCCTTGCGTTGCAATATGCCGAAATGCATTAAGAAAAACCAGTACACAGCCACTCACAATTTACACAACAAACATTTGAGAATTTGGACACATTATACCAAGTAGTTAAAAGTTTTAAACTCTAGAAGACAAGGGTATCAAAACCTTGGCATATAGAAAATAGAATTGATCCTGCAAATTTGGGTTCCAGTCTCAACCAGCTCATTTTGATCTTTGCACATTACTTAACCTGAAGGCACTATAACACCCACTCCCATGTGATGGCATACAGATGTGAAAGGACTTTGGGAATTGTGGGATTCCCAGCAGATGTTATTTATAGTTATTAAATGAAGGACCCCCTAAATTTTTTCCCAAGGGCCTCCTCCAATGGTCAGATTGTTAGATTCTGAAATTCTCTATAATTAACATATATGATACTAACAGTCTGTGATTCTAGAATCCTGAGTCTGATTCTAATTCCAGAACCCTGTGAATCTGACATTCTCTGATTTCGTGCAAGTGGGAAGGCAAGGTCTGGAGCTTAATTACCATCAGCCCTGTCTTCAGCTCATCACCCTTCCTCCAGCCAGCTTCCCTTGGGGACTCATCGCCTGCATTATCCATATTCATCACACCCCTTCTCCTATTAGGTCCAATTAAGCCACTTTGCCAACACTGCTGTAATCAAAGCCTCCCTCAATTAATAGGCCCAGCAGAGGCAGCCTCAATTTAGGATAGCTCTGCCTGTCCCTTTCGCACCCCCACCCTGTACTCCATTACTGCCCCCATATTCTCCCAAACCCCAGATCAGCATAGTGGCTACCAGAGCATTCCTTTCTACAGGTTCTGGTACATGGTGTTCCCATCCTGATGTCTCCATAGGCAGCTGCTGACTCACCCCAAATTGCTAATGCACCAGGTATCCATCCATGTTTAGCTGAGGCTGCTTCACTAGATGCAGCAGCATGTGCACATGAAAGGACCCCACCAGACCACCATCCCTGGGCAGCAGACTTGAGACCTGGGTTCCAGGCCACTACTGTTTACACATTTATCCTGAATTAGTGCCTTCCTCTCTGTCTAGAGACAGAGTGGGCCTCACAGGGTGTTTTGAGGCCTTTGAAACAGTGAATCAACAATAAATTGTTCAACAAGGATGTAAAGTGATATCTAAATACACTGTACCACTAAGATGTCCATGGTCGGCTTCATACGCATACTAGCACCACTGCCTTAGCCGTGTGCCCTCAGGGACGTCATTTAACTTCTCTGAACCTTTGTGTGTGTGTGTGTGTGTGTGTGTGTTGCTTTTTGAGGGCTTAGTGTATGTTGGGCACTGTCTGGCATATTACATGGTTTACTCTGTCCAAGTCAGGATTCTCAGTTGCAAACAATTAAAACCATGTCTAGCAAAACTAAGCAAAAGGGACTTTACTGAAATGCTGTTTGATGCCTCATTGAAATGATGGGGAGATTGGAGAGCTAGACAGGAATCAGGGGCAGTTGGGCACAGCCAAAGTCCTGCCACTGGAACTCTGTTTAAGACAGTCCCCACCTCGAGCCACACAGCCATTTGCTGCTCACCACTGTACTGCTGGGCTCTTGTCTCCATTGCAGCCAACTGAGGTAATCTGTGACTGCCCTTACCCCTCTGTCTAACTCCCACCAGGCTCAATGCCAAGGTAGGGCACCAGCTTGGCCAAGCCCAGGCTCACAGTAGTCAGGGAGAGAGTTGCTGCCCTCCTCAGCTTCCACGTAGCTTGGAATTCCTCCAGACAGGCTAAGTGTTTGGATGCTGGGCAGCCAAAAGCCATTAATGTCCACTATAGCTTTCAGCAATCCTGAGTCAAGTAATATTACATTTTATAGATGAAGAGACTGAGTCCCTAAACGTTTATAGACTGGTCTCACCCAGCTAGTAGGTAGGTACACTAACACCTATCTCACAGCAATAGAAGAAACAAATGGATGCAGGTAGTCAGCAAAGATTAATTCTTTTTTCCCCTCAATAATAGCTCTTGCTGGAAATGTTCGCTCAGCAATGAGGAAGGTTTTCAAAGACTTGGTCACATTCCCTGTGACCAGGGGCCAAACCGGGAGACAAGAACCAAACTGGGGGGTGGGAACCAAACTGGGGCCTCCCCCATGGGAAGCACACCCCAGTTCAGCACATGGGTCTGCACAGGCAGAGGGGCTATAAAGTGAGCATTCAACCTGCTGAGCCATCCTGGCTTCCCCTAAAATAAATCTTTTAAAATAAGTCGTGGGTTATTGGAATAGCTGGGGAGAGGAGAGTAAAGGTAATTAGATTAGACCTGGACAGATCAAACTTGTACAACCCAATAAACTGTACAGTTTGTCATCACTAGCACCTTGATCTGAGGTGCACATCTGAACACTGGGGAATTTCCACGTACCTTGGGCTTTAAGGCAGCCTTTCTACCACACAGGTATCCCCCACCCCCACCTCCTTCAAGAATAAGCTCAGACAGCATTCTTCACCCCACACTAGGTGGAGAATTACCCCGGTCTCCCTCAGCTCCTACAGCTTTCCTGTCATAGCTCTGACCACACTGGGTTGTCATCATCTATGTGCCTGTCTCCTCTATTACAGACTGTTAATTTCAGGATATGGACAGGTCTGCAACAAAGAGCTCTCAGCAAAGCTTAATTAATCAAATGAATGAATAGGGAAAAAGAAGAGAGAATATTCAAGAACCCAGTCCTCAACCCAGCTCCTCCTCTATCTATTCCTCCAAACTCAGGCAAAAGGATTGTAGTTTCTATCCTATTTCAACTCCTGGATTTGACCTTTGGATCAGATTCCTCTGAAAATGAAGTTTCAACTCGCCCTATCTTTGATTTGGCTTCCTCTGCTCCTGACCAACTCTGGGAATCCTGAGCTGCCTTCACCCTAATGGCCTCAGAAGCTGAACTTTAGCCCTGAGAGCCCCATCTGCAGGCAGCCCGCTGGCCAGCAGTTTACCTAGGCTATGCCAAGGTAGCCAAAAAGTTGGTATGCCCTTTGGGCAGGACCTGAGGTAGGCACCGAGAACATCGGAATTAGACAAGGTCGTCTACTAGGGTCCTAAGTTTGCAAGGTATTTAAGACCTATCTCAGAAGAGAGTGGGCAAAGTCAGAAAGGAATGGGCATCTCAGTGTGAGATTGACACCATGAGCCAGCCCGGTGCCCATTAGTGAGAATTCTAACAGCAACTGGGTCTTTACTTGGAACTTACAAGGCACTAAGCTAGGGGATATGGGAGATTTAGAGGCTGAATTAGATCGAGGCCCATCCTTGAGGTAAAGCTAAGCAAGGAGAATGCTAGGACATGTGGAAAAAGGTGTTCCAGGGACCCCATTACACCAACATTCCAAAACACACAAATATTCTAACATACTGTTTCAGCATACCACATTCTGTCACCTTGACATTCCATTATGGGGGGCATTTCAACCCACCAAAATTCCTCTCTGGGCCTTTCCAATGTTCTGCCCACCAACATACCATCACTTCAACATTTTAATATATCAGCATTACAATGAAAACTTTCAACCTTCCAACTTCTTTCTACTGACAGCGTTTATTTGTTTCTTGGTTCCTTTATACCAAAGGCTCTTAATATTTTGAGGAACACAGACTCCTTTAAGAAATTATTAAAATCCATGACTCCTTCCTCCCCAAGAAAAAGAAAAACTTTGCATATCACTTTAGATTTTCAACGATTCTCAACAGGGACCATGTACTCTAAGTTAAGAATGGTTTGATTTTACTCTGTCTTAATCCAGAAAGACATTTAAAGTAAAACAAGATCATTAAGTTTAAGATAGGACAGGATAAAGATTGAAAAAACAAGGTAGGGACAAAACAGAGCCTAAAATGATGCAAAAGTACAAGAACATTGTGATCTACACAGCTAAATTTGTGGTCCACATATTTAGCAATAGGATTTCCGAGCAGCCAAGGCAAAAAGGGAAACCTGTTTACTTGCACAACTCACAACATTCATGAGATAAAAACAAACCACTTACTCCTTAGGAGACATACAACTATTCTTGGTATGAAGACCAGACAAGAATTTCTCCTGAGATTCTCATAAAGAATGAGGTAATGGAGCATGGCCTCGATAGGGCTCTTGCTATAGACCCAGAGATGTGTTATGTGGTAGATGGACCAGCTTGTCCTGGTTTGCCTGAGACTTTCTCAGTTTTAGCACTGAAAGTCTTGCATCCCAGGAACCACTTTAGTCCCAGACAAACTGACAGGGTTGGTCACCTTACTTATGAGATATAGTTTAGTTAAAGCTTGCCTAGGGCAGAAGCTGGGATGGCTCAGTGAGCTAAAGTGCTTGCTTTGCAGCCCCAGGGACTGAGGATCAAATCCTGGCCCCTGCCCATGGGAACCCACATGCTGAACTGGAGTGTTCCTCCCATGTGGAAGGCCCCCAGTTTGGTTCTCGCCCACCCGCCTGCCCCCATTCAGCCCCTGGCTCAAGGGAGTGTGCCTCCCATTTGGGAGGCCCCCAGCCCAGTTCCTGCCCTGCGAGGCCCCAGCCTACCTGTGTGGAACTAAGCCAAGTTGGAAGAAAACTGAATGACATACAAGTATGGAGACTGCTCTGGGCTCTCTCTCTGTCTCTGTTAAAAACAATAAAATAGAGGAAGCCGGGATGGCTCAGTGGGTTGGGCGCTCACTTTGCAGCACCAGGGACCAGGGATCGAGTCCCAGCCCCGGCCCGTGAGGAACCATATGCTGAGCTGGGAGCTCCCCCAGTTCAGTTCTCTCTCTGTCTCTATCTCTGTATCTCTCTCTCTCTCTCTCTCTGTCAAAAAACAATAAAAATAAATAAACATTTATTTAAGAAAACAACAACAAACAAACAAACAAAAAAAAAAACCAATAAAATAAATCTTAAAAAAAAAAGAAAGAAAAAGCTTGCCTAGGGTAAGGTTCTTAAAAATTATGTATAATCAAAATTATCCGTGGAAATTCTTTTACTCACCCATAAAGTATAGAACCATCTCTCAATAGCACAGCCAATTTTTTCTCTAGCAATAGAGCTAAGTGCTGTTTCTTTGGTGAGATATTTAATGAAGAGATTGGCTTGGTTGGAGGCAAGACATATCCTTAAACACTAGAATCACACTCAGTGTAGTGAAATGCACACTCACTGAGGATTTTATGAGGCATGTAGGAACTGATACCCATGGAAGGAACAACAGATTTACCTCTCTTGTGGCACACTATCCTGGGGCATATGCTAAGTGAGTGAAATAATATTTAATATATATTGGTCTTTCTCTTTCCATCTCTCTTTTTATTCACAGCAAGTAAAATTGAATTTATATAAGCTAAATAAATATAGTACCTATCTGATAGGTTTGGTGGGAGAATTAAGAAAGTTATTATTTACAAAGCACTTAAAACAATACCTGATGCAGTGATTGCTCTATTTTTGTTAAATATAGATATGGTGTGGGATGTCAGGATAGCTCAGGATAGTTTGCCTTGCAACCATGAGGTCCGGGAATTGAATCCTGGCCCGGACCATGCAAACCCATATGCTGAACTGTAGCACAACTGATAACCACCAGGATGGTGGTGAAGGTTCTTGTCAACCATGAGGGAGGCCCCCAGTTCAGTTTCTACCCTGTGTGGTTCCACATACACCTGTGTGAAATGAAAGTATGTCAACAACAAATGATGTACAACTGTGGAGACTGCTCTTCCCTTCCACCCGCTTCTCTCTGCCTGTCTGTCTGTCTATCTCTCTCACCTTCTCTCAAACAATAAAATAAATCTTTAAAAAATAGGTAGATAGATATGGTGGCACTCCACTGTATGTCCTACTGCAATCCTGGATATAAGTTGATGGCAATTTGGAAAAAGATATTCTGTGGCAGGGACAAGTTCTAGGACCCCAGCCCTCTGGGATGCTCTCTGAACTTCTAGAAGAGCTGAGGGACTTGCCTGCCTTCAGAAAATTCTCCCCGAACCCTGGTTTTGAGTCTGAAATTTTAAGCATGAGGGGCCATGCTGCTTTCAGTCCACTCCCTGGATTAGAAAAACTCCAACCAGAGAGCAACAAGTCACTGAGCTCCCCCACTTGTCCAGAGTGCACACCCCTCCCATACAGTCTACACTGGTCTGGGGCTGGTTGCAGGGCTGGCAAGGACCTTTTCAGAGGCCTGGCATGAGTACTGAGCTGATTGCCACACAGACTAATGAACCCCTGAATGTGGAAACACTTTGTACGCTGTGAAGCTATGTGTGGAAGTGAGAAACCAGGATTAGTCTACAGTGGTGCTGAGTGCAGAGTCCAGAGAATTGAAGAGACCGGAGCTTGGGCAGTACCCATTAGGACAAAAGAAGGGAGCACATCCACAGTTAATTCAGAAGGCCTACAGTGGACATACTTGATACTTAATTATACTGAGACCAATAATTGGTAAGAAATCCCAAGACAGCCACGTCCCTTAATCCTCCTCCAGCCAGAACTCATATTACCTAGAGGCTTAGAAACTCAGAGATGAAAAAAACAATAATAAATTGATTAATTCAATAAAAACTCGCCAGATGCCTACTCTGGTCTAAGTACTGGGCATAAAGGTCATGAAGTCTGACCTAACTCCTAAGGCTGAATCTCCTCAAAACTTCATGACTATTGGCCAAATCTCAGCTCTACCACTTACCAACTCTGATCAGCAAGCCACTTACCGTACCTCTTATAAGGCTCAGTTCACACATCTGATAAATAGGAATAGCGCTGAATAATACCTCTACCAAAGGATTGTCCTGAGAATTAAATGAAATAACTAACAATGTATATATACAGTACTTAATATATGTGAAACACTGTTTTAAGTGTTTTCCATATGTAAACTCATTTAATAACAATAACCCTGGTAGGTAGGTACTGTTCTTATCCCCATTTTCCAGATGATGAAACAGAGGCACAGAGAAGTCAAGTAACTTGCTCCAGGTCACACAACCAATTAGTGGTAGAACCAGATTTGACACCAGGCAGTATGGTTCCCAGAGCCAGTGTTCTTGACCACTTTGCTATCCTCCATAATTTCAATGAAGTACTTAGACAACTCTTTGCACATAGTAAGCACATAGTTGATGTTAGCTGCTGATATTATGATTACATTTTTAACAGCTTTGCTGAGGTATATTTTACATGTCATGATTACATTTTGACTGTTGAAATTCTTGTTCCCACTAACCTGAAATCCCCCTCAGATCCTGCCCCTCCTTTGTGGGTTCCTGTTCTAACCCCAGAATCTCCGTACAGCCTGTCTTGTTCCTTCCCCCAAGAAGGTCTCTTAGAGATTTGTAGTCACAGGCCAGACCTCTATTGTGGGGCTAGGTCTGGCTCCTTTCCTGTCAGTTGGTGACTTAGCCATTGGCCCATAGGCTTGACAAGCCTCTGACAAGTCCCAGGATCACTGCTGGTCAGGGTCTGCTGCCTCCCACCTCAGAACACAGTACCTATATAAACAAACTATATAATTTGTGGGGTCCAGTGAAATAAAATTGAAAATGCAGGTCCCCTTGTTCAAAATTTATTAAGAATTTCAAGACTGTGACAGCAGAGCTCCCTGGCTCCTTTATCAGCCTTCTGGGTTTAATGGATGGTAATGCAAATATCAGACTAGGAGCTGGGACTGTACCATTGCCTTGCTGGACAATAGGAAGCATTTCATGCCCTGTCTGGTCTCCGTTTCTTTGTCTATTACATGAAATTGTTGAATTTAATATCGAATGAGATCTTCTTTCACTGAGCACTATGTTCCCATGTTCACATCGTATCATGAAACTGAATATTTATTATTTACCAGGTACATTACACTTAGTGTACATTCCTCCATTTAATCCTCATGACACTCCAAGAGGTATTTTCTAGAACTCTAAAATTTAAACTTGATAGGGATAATGATTTTTGTCTGCTTTTTTCACTGATGTACCCCCAGCTGGTAAACAATGCTTGGCATATAGTAGGTGCTCAAAAGCTATTTGTGGAACAAATGGATGAGAAAACAGGCTCAGAGAGGCAGCAATGTGATTTGTCTAAAATCTTAGAGTCAGGAATCTCCAGAGGCAGGAATCAAATCCACATCTTACTAGCTCCATACTATGCTTATGCTTATTCACCTGCCATGTGGGTGTGATTCTCATTTTATAGAGACTCTAGGATCTCTCCTGGCTCTCAGATCCTGTGTTTCCATGCACATGGGCCTCACTCTGCTGGAGTAACATCACTCTGGAAGCTCATGCAATTTGTCTCCTCTGCCCAGGACTCTTCTAAGGTCTTGAAAGTACTCTACTCTCCTTACAGAAGCAGGGTCACCGACAAAGGCAGCCCAGCCTCAAATCCTGCTCCGCTACATGTTTACTGTGACCTCGGGCAAGTTCTCAATATCTCTAAATCCCAACTTTCTCATCTGTAAAATGGGTTCCATGCTTCCTAGGCCTCCCTTGAAGGATGTCCCCTCCTCTAGGAAGTGCCCTGCATATAGTAGGCCCTTAATAAATGTAGCTATTATTATTATTACCCCATCCCAGAGAAACTTTAAGCTCAAAGCTTGCTGCCACTGATGTCTAGAGTCTGCTGGGGCCTCTTGGAACTGGATCAGAGGTCACTAGCTGGAGGAGGGTAGGGTCAGCTGCTATTCTTGGAGCTGGTAGAACCCAGCTGGGTTTCAAGTTCCCCAAGGGAGCCCTAGCCCAGGCAGCTCAGCTGGTTATGTGAGCAGTGAAGTCCGACTTCAGCATGTTCTCCTGGGCCCTCCACATGGCTCAGGCTGGAGAGAACCCTAGGGTACACAGTGTGCTTCAGGGAGACCACGTCCTCCTAAAGCTGACCTCAGCCTTTTAACTATGTTCATCAGCATCTACGTGGTGCCCAGAAGGGCCATGGGTGCTGTTTGGGGATCTCCCTGAGAATTCAGAGTTTTCAACATCTGGAAGACAGGCAGTCTTGGATAGTGTAAAGAAGGGTAGAAAACAGGAAGGACTAAATTTTAATCCCCACTGTACTACTCACTGGGTCTGTGTGTCTCTCTCTGCAGTCATTTTGTCTATTTGGGCTTTAGTTTCTTTATCTGACAAATGGTGAGAATGAAAGGCTCCTTAGAAGTTATTGAGAGGATTAGAACATCTAGCACATAGATGATAAATAAATGATCACTATTTAGACTGTGAGCTCCTAAATGACAGGGAATCTGTTAGATTCAGCTCTGTGGCTTCAGTGCCCAACTGAGGGCCCAGCACAGAGGAGATCTCAGTATTGGTTGAATGAATAATGATTATGGAGGGCACTAAATGGAAATTTATGGGCTCCCTTATGGGCTCCCATCTTTCACTACACTCATTCCTCACCCCCAAACTTCATGTAGAATCAGTTTCCTCTGCATCATCCCTGACAGGTGAGCATCTGCCTTTGGCTTATACACTCCTGTAATAGGAAGTTCACCTCCTACCAAGCTTTCCCATTCTGTCAAGTAGAAAGTTCTTCTTTCCACTCAGATTTCTATGAACTGAGGTCTGTCTCCTTTGCAGCTTCCTTTCATTCGGGCCTAGTTCTGCTCTCTATAGCTGTATGGAATAAGCCTAGTTCCACTTCCAGAAGATAGTCCTTCGGTGATTTACTACACAATTAAAATGTGCCAGACATTGAGCTAAGCACCTCACTTACTTTATTTTATTTAACCCGTTAACTCTCACATTAGCGCTGCGAAGTAAACATTCCTACTTCAGAGATGAGGAAAACGATGCTCAGAGACATAAGATAAGATAACACATGTGTATGTGGCAGAGAAATCATTTAAATCCAGATCCTTCCCCAGAATCCTTCCCCAAAACACTACCTTTTCAATACTCAATGGATCCATTGTAAGATAGGGTTTATTCCAAGTCCTTTCTCTTTCCTTTAATAAAGGTTTATTAAATACCTTATCTGTCCCAGGTCTTGAGCTAAGCATTGGGAATAGAGATGAATCAGACATGCCCTTGAGGCACTTATGGTCTGCCCCAAACCATGTGAAAAGAACTGAGAGTGAGAAGCACATGGACTGTCGGAGCATCATAGACCTTGGGAGTCCAGGAGCATTTCCTGGAGGAAGTGACATTTGGATT
Source organism: Craseonycteris thonglongyai (assembly GCA_004027555.1). Taxonomy (NCBI): domain Eukaryota; kingdom Metazoa; phylum Chordata; class Mammalia; order Chiroptera; family Craseonycteridae; genus Craseonycteris; species Craseonycteris thonglongyai. The sequence continues at coordinate 44,229 of PVKE010002052.1, forward strand.
GCATTTTGAAAGACTGACAGGAGTTGGCCAGGCCTGTGCCAAAGAGGCAAGAAAGCAGAATGTTCTGGTGGGACTGCTCTGAAAGAGCTAAGCTGTGGAGCCCAGACTGCAGAGGGATAGTGGTGCCTACCTCAGGAGCTAGGACTATGTACCTGGTAAGTGGGTCAACCATTTTAGTATGTATAAGAATCTCCTGGGATTTGCTATTTAAAATTTAAATTTTCATTTAGTACCTCTAGGTGAGCCCAAGAATCTCTATGTTAAGCAGCTGCCCCAAGAAACTGAGGAGTAGGGGGTCAAAACTAATGTCATTGATGTAGGAGACAAAACAAATCGCTGAAGGATTTTACAAAGGATACAATTCTTGCTCCCTTTGGAGCCTCATAGGGACAAACATGAAAACAAGTCATTATAATGATGAGCAAAGACCATTAACTCTTTGTATTTCAAGAAAGGTATAAAGTAAAAAGGAAATACTAAGATATTCTTAGTATTCCAAGAAAAAATGTGCCACATTTTTAGCCATAAGTATATTAGTATTGGTTTCCGGGCATTAAGCTTTTGAGCGTGTATTTTAGGGTGGCAATATGTGGAGTCCTTCAAAACAAAATGAAACCTTCTTTTTTAAAAAGCTACCTTCTTGAAGAGCCCATTAACTATTACTCTTCCATCATGTGTAATAGTTAAACAGGAGCTTTTCCTGATAAGCAGTTTCAAGAACAGCATGGCTCTGCAGCTTACACTGATTCTGGAGGAGCCTGGGTCTGATGTGTTTGGGATGATCAGAAGGCTGCTAAAGTGGCCACTCTGCGCTGCTCACCCCAGCAAGCAACCACCTACGGCTTAGCATGGCCCAACCTCATTCTGGTCACTGAAAATAGAAATGTAGCCAACCATGTCCCTGTTTTCCAGGAACTCAGTCTTGTGGGAAGTGAAGACCATTAATATACAGATGATAACACAGTGTAGACAGTGCTGTGATGGGTGGAAACTCAGAGAACTAGTGGGCAGAGAAAGCCTCTAACCAGCCTGGGAGACAAAGGGAATGCTTCCAGAGTCTTAAAAGATGAAGGGCATTCTACATAAAATATAGAAGGACATTCCAGACAGAAGAACTAGCATCACAAAAACAGGGCAGCAAGACACAGCCTAGTGTTTTTGTTGTTACTTTTGGCAGTGGTGAAGAGACTACAAGTAGTTCATTCCCTGTTGCAGAAGCCTAAGTTAGGAACAAGAGAGAGCTAAATATGGGGCAGGAGCTGTATTATGGGGGTGGGAAGACTTAAATGTTGGACAAAGAATTTTGGCTTTTCCCCTTAGACAGTGGGGAGGCCTGATTTATAAACTGTAATACAATCACTATCCCTCAAGCCTGGGGAGGGGCACCAGCTGGGAATAGTTTCCACTCTGGGCCCCCAGCAGGTGCAAGTCTTCTCAGTGACTTTCTCTACTGGGGCAACACAGAAAGGAGGAGGGAGGAGGCCAGAGGCAGGCCCCACCCCAGCCCCTTCCCCAGGCCTGCCTCCTGCAGCTGTTTTATGCCCTGAATACCCCTCAAGAGCCTCACCATCAGCTCCCTGGATATTAAAAGAATGGCAGCAAAGGCAGCTTGTTTAAAAAGCTAGACTTACTCACAAGCTAATATTGCCACTTGGAGAGAAAATAACTATTTAGTTGTAAAATCTGATCCCATAAAAATATTTTTAAAGAAACATTTATCATTCTATCATTAAGAGCTACTATTTAATCCCCCTAACAACCCTAGTAGAAGGCATTGTTATCACCATCTGAGAGGTGACAAAACAAAGACCCAGAAGGTTGGGTCACTGTGTGTCTAAGGTCACACAGCCAATAAAAGGCAAACCCCAAATTGGAACCCAGGTTAAAACCTGTTTAGACCTAAGAGTGCATAGAGTCTGGTGCCCCCCCAAACTTAACATAGAATTCAAAATAAAGAAGATCTAAACTGCAAAATGAATGTTAGAAAGCCAAAAAGTTTTAATCCCCACCTCCAAAGTGATTACTTGGTACTTTATAGAATATATATTTTTTAAGATTTTATTATTTTTGACAGAGAGACAGAGAGAGACAAAGAGAAGGGGGAGGTCCCAGAGCAGTCCCCACATCAGTTTTTGACATGGTTTCATTCCACACAGGTGGGCAGGGTCCCTGCAGGGTGGGAACTGGGCTGGGGGCCTCCGCATGGGAGGCACACCCCCATGAGCTGGGGGCTGAACTGGGGGGCCTCCAACACATGGGAAGCTCACCCTGGCAAGAACCGAACTGGGGGCCTCCCGCATGGGAAGCACACCTCGGTTCAGTATACGGATTCGCATGGGCCGGGGCCAGAATTCAATCCTCGGTCCCCTGGGCTGCAAAGTGAGTGCTTAACCCACTGAACCATCCCAGCTTCCCAGGTACTTTTTAAAAATTATAAAATTATTTTTATTTTATATTTCTCATTCTTTGTGGAATGCCCTAAACACTCATGCTTAGTATGCCTTGGACTAATCCAAAGTTGCACACACCTGTAGGATCTGAAGTCTAGGCATTTTCCCTAGTCATGCTTCCTCTCACAAAATTTTTCAAGCAATTTCCTAAAACTTTAACAAATTAAAATGTAATGAGGGGATGCCACGGTGGCTCAGTGGGTTGAGTGCTCATCTTGCAGGCCTAGGGTCCAATGATTGAATCCTGGCCCTGACCTGTGTGGACCCATATGCTGAACTGGGGTGTGGCCCCAGTTCGGTTCTTGCCAGGGTGAGCTCCCTATGTAGGAGCCCCCTGGTTCAGCTCCCACCCTGGGCATGCCTCCCATGTGGGAGGACCCCAGCCTGTTCCTACCCTGCCCAGCCCCAAACGCCTGGCTGGTTCCTGCCCTGTGCTGTCCCACGCCCACCTGTGGAATGAAACTATGTGGAAAACTAATGATGTGCAACGATGGAGACTGCTCTGGGCCCTTCCCTTTCTCTCTGTCTCTGTCTCTTTCTCAAAAATAAATAATTACAAAAATGTATTTTTAAATTGAAAAAGATTACCAAACAGCTCAGAAAAGTTTTTATTCCCATCTTGATCTCACAGGCTCCAAACCAATATGAATGGCTCCCCATGTCCACCCAAGTGTCCAGGCTGGAAATCTGGACTTTTAACCCTGTATTTGACTCTACCCTCCTCCTACCCCCACCAGACTCTCCTCTAATCCATTTCCACACTAAGGTGATCCCATTTCCAAATGTGATCACTTCGTTCTCCTGCTCAAAACCCTGTAGTGACTCTGCATGACCCACAAGATCAAACCCAAATCTCTAAACACTCCAGTGTTCCCCAACCTCTCTGGGACTTTTGCTTCCCTTTTCACAGCACTGAACTCTGCACTGTCAGGTTTTAGTGAGAACACTAAAGAGAACACAAACTATGAGTCAATTATGAAACTTCTTTCCCATTAAACCACCCAGTCCACATGTGGCAGGGAGAAAAAACATTGGAAATAGTTGGTAATGATTCAAATGCCTGTTGGTCAGAGACAGAGTAATGATAGTGTTTGCTGTGACCAGAATCTGAAAACCCATTTTCAATCCTTTCCTCAAAGGTTGAGCACGAGTGAGAAAGTCAACCAATGCTGGCCATTATCAACCTATTCCTTCCCACAGCAACCTGGGATAAAATGGTCTTTGAACTTTCTGGACAGTAAATGATTACTCTGCATTTTAATAACTTTTCTGAAATGTCATATTTTGGCATTGCTAATACTCACTCCGTTATTCCCAGCCTCATTTCAGTATGTGATCCAAGGCAGGCAGGCACCACAGGTGCCAAGTAGGAATTGGTCCGCAACAACAGCCCAGCACATTGCCACCAAAAATCAAGTTAATCTAATTCTTCAAAACCACAAAGTACATTATTTAATTGAAAAGATGTGATTTTTTTTAAGATTTATTTTATTTTGACAAGAGAGAGACAGAGAAAAAGAAGGGCCCAGAGCAGTCTGTCATTAGTTTTTCGACAGTTTCATTCCACACAGGTAGGAGGGGGGCTGCCGGGGAGGTAGGGGGGGCTGCCATGCAGGGCAGGAACCAGCCAGGGCCTCCTGCATGGGAGGCTGACCCTGGCAAGAACCAAACTGAGGGCCATACCCCAGTTCAGCATATGGGTCTGCATGGGCTAGGGTCAGGATTTGATCCTTGGACCCCGGGGCTGCAAAGCAAGCACTTAACCAGCTGAGCCATCCCAGCATCCCTGTGATTCTTAAAAGATGGTTAAATAACACTATTGGGCCAAAGAATGCTGTTAGGTGCTAGAGCAAAGCTTGTCCAACCATGGGCCACATGTGGCCCAAGACAGCTTTGAATTCAGCCCTACACAAATACATAAACTTTCTTAAAAATTATTTTTGCAATTTTTTTTTAGTTCGTCCGCTATCATTAGTGTTAGGGTATTTTATGTGTGGCCCAAGACAATTATTATTCCAATGTGGCCCAGCCAAAAAACTGGACACAACTATTAAAGGATGGTAAGGGATAAATTGTTCCAAACTGCATTTCATGAGAACATATTACTTTAATAACCAAAAACTTACGATCTTACAGTTTTAATTAAATGTTTAGTTTTTTTTGTGGTAAAATACACATAAAATTTACCACCTTAACCATCTTTAAAAGTGCAGTTCAGTACTGTTAAGTATATTCACATTTTGGTGCAAGTAATCTCCAGTTTTTCATCTTTCAAAATTGAAGCACTATACCCAATTAAACAATTCCACCTGTTCCTCTCCTCCCCCAGACCATAGCAAACACCGTTCCACTGTCTCCATGAGTTTAGATGCTTCATCTAAATAGAATCATACAGCATTTGCCTTTTTTAAATATAGTATTTGTCTTTTTGTGACTGGCTTGTTTCACTTAGCATAATGCCTTTAAGGTTCATCCATGTTATTAGCATTTATCAGCATTTCATTCCCTTTAAGGCTGAGTAATATTCCATTGTATGCTTTGGCTACTGTGATTGCTGCTATGAATATGGATGTACCAATGTCTCTTAGAGACTCTGCTATTAATTCTCTTGGATAGTACCCAGAAGTGGAATGGCTAGATCATACAGTAGGTAATCCTGTTTAATTTTTTGAGGAACTACCGTACTGTTTTCCACAGTGGCTGTACCATTTTACGTACCCACCAATAATGTATAAGGCTTCCAATTTCTCCACATTTTCGCCAACACTTTTTTTTTTAGTAATAGTTATCCTGAAAGGTGTAAGGTAATTATCTCATTGTGGATTTCCATTTCTCTAACAATTAGTGATGTTGAACATCCTTTCATATGCTTGTTGGCCTACAGAATTTGAAATACAGCAAAAGCTACTTTACATTTTTTAAATTAACTTGCCTTTTAAAACTTCTCTGCTCTTGGGAAAGTCTCTCTCCTCTATCAACTTGAGAAGCTGGCAGGCCATGCTTGCAAACCTTCCTTCTACTAGGACAGCTACAAAACTGGAAGCCCTAAAACTGTAGGTGGTGACAGAAATAACGGTCCTATTATCAGCTGGAAAATGACAAGCTTGCCCCCTAGTGACAAGTTAGGAAGATAACAGAAAACACCAAACGTTCTTAAAAAGCACAACCACACTGAAGAACACGTCTAAACCACTCAGAATCCAGAGAGAACACTAATAACAAAACTACTAATCAATCAATCAAAATAGTTTATTCACACGGACAGTTAAAAAGGCTCAGTTCTGAGGGAGAAAATGTTTACCACAAAGCACACTGCTTACAAATAAATCCCTACTTGAAGTTGCCTTGGGAATAACCTGTTTCCTTGGTGTGATGAGCAGTACCCAGGTGAGTAAACTGGGGATGCCAATCTTTAACTATGAATGTCTCCACTAAAGGAAGGCTCAAATTTCACCCTCTTTAGCAACCCTGAAGCATAACAACCTTTAACCCCCCCAATCTCTATGAAATTTATTGAAAAATGTGACTCTAAAGGCAAAAAGGAAGCCCACACCAAAGATTACATAAATCAGAGGGTGGCAGTCGTGACTATTCAGCTGTTCTTAGAACCTTAAGCCCTCTATTATGTAAATCAAGATATGTTCTAATTTTCAAGCCCTCCCAACTAAAATAATAATAATTATGGTGATAACGTTTGACTTCTTCAGGCTCTGTGGCTGCTAATTTTCCCCAGGCCCCACAATCTCTATGGCTCTCGAGTTCAGTTTTTCACAGTGTTACAAGAGTTTGAGAACTAAGACCCCATTAATGTGAGTGTCTTCACAGAACAGTTACAGGAATAAATAAACATTTCAGGCTATAGCCTAGTAGGTGACACTGTGGGGCAATGGGCTTATGTAACCAGAGCTAAGTCCCAAGTCTTCCTGCTCCAGTGGTTTGGCCTTAGGGCTGTATCAGAAATAGGAGGTGCCAGTTCCAAGCTGCTGCACAGGAGGGTGGGGCACACTACCCAAACATTAAAGGTTGGACGTTTTTCTGCTGTTCTTTATGCAGCTGCAGAGCCCGATTTTTTAGCACCTCAGCTTTGGCTTCATCCTTCTCGACACCATCCCCCATCTTGTACATGCGGCTAGCATTGGCACAGGCCCAGACATGGCCTAGGTCACAGGCTTTCATCGAGTATTTGCATGCCAGGCCCATGTCCTTGGGAAAGCTGGGGGCGCCCTGCAGAAACATGGCACTGAGGTTGAAGCAGCTAGAGGCATAGCTGCCATCACAGGCCCTTGTGTAATAGTCTCTGGCCTTCCCTAGATCAGGCTGGCCATCATCATTGACCTGTCCATCATGTGCCAGGAGACCAACATTGTGACATGCCTCCACAGACTTCTTTCCAGGCTTCTCACACGCCATCAGAAAGCAGCTGGAAGCAGCTTTCAGGTCTCGGGTCAGTCCACCTGAAAGGAAGGAAAAGAAAGGAACAAGTAAACCTAAGCCAGGGTAGAATCTGAATGTATAAAGCCAAAGTTAAGGAACAATTCCTGAATGAAGTTCATATACCTTGAGCTAAGCCAGCATGAAAGGAAGGTGACTGGTATAGTCCACAGACCTTCCAGCTTTTTTAGCTGTGGAATATTTTGTTCAAATGAGATCTTACGAGGCAGCCCAAACAGGTCAAGGAGAAGAAAGTGAGAATGATAATAGCTACCTCATGGGGTTACAAGGAAAACATGATATAAGAACCTTGTTAAATGCTTGCTAATTTAAATATATACTGAATTACTATATTTTTCTGTGTATACAACCATACTTTTGTCTAAAATTGTTAGACCAAAAATTGGGGATCATCTTACTCATCATATACACTGGAGTAACTCTTGTATTGATTTCTTAATGTTGAGTTAGAAAAGTAAGAATCGTCTTATACATGAGGGCATCTTATACATGGAAAATACAATATATTATTTGCCAACTACTGTACTAGTTTCTGGTGGAATAGGTACTGTATCCCTGCCTGTGGATCTTATGGTCTAATGAGAAAGATGTTAAACAACACAAATAAATGTATATGAGTGACAAGTGTATGGAGGAAAAGTACAGGGTGCTATGTGAATATATCAGGGCTCTGACCTAGACTAGAGGGTGAGGTCAAGGAAAGCTTCCCCGAAGGAGTAACACCTGAGCTGTGAAATAATGGAAAAAAGAAGGTAAAGAAAATATGGGTTGTTCCAGGCAGCCTGCTGGAAGACACAAAGAGAAAAGGAGCCCATGTGGCTAGAACCTAGACATCACAAGGGAGGCTGAAGAGGACATCAGGGGTCAGATCATGAAGGATCTGGTGGGTCTTGTTAAGGATCCTATACTTAATCCTAGAAGCAGTTAGTAGTAAACTGCTAATAGGTCATTTTAAGCAAAGATAGTTACAGGGCTCCCTTTTTTCTTTAGTTTGTTTTTTGTTAATAGAAAATTTCAAATCCCCATGTACCATCACCCATTCTTAAGAAATATAAACATTTTAACTACCTCTTAATATTGTATTTTAAAGAAATCATTCCAAATACACTACCTAGAAATAACCATCATTATCCTTAAGAGAACACCATTCCAGTTACCTTTGTAGCATGTGTTCATATTAACTACTGGTTAACTGAATAGGTAGAAGGTAGACGTACTTTGAAAAATTGAGTTTCATATGCTATTTGTAAATTTAAAAACTAACTTTGATTTTACTTGAATTTATCAAAAGAAAACCAAACTGAAGTGAAACTGAGAAACTGCTGAACTTCAAATGATTATTTTGTCACTAATTTCCTAAATGGGCCCCTACAATTACAAGGAGTTTATTGAAACTATTGAAAGGTTAGCATCATTGTTTTTATTTTTATTTTTTTATTATTATTTTTTTAAAGATGTATTTTTATTGATTTTTGACAGAAACAGAGACAAAGAGAGACAGAGAGAAGGGGGAGGGCCCAGAGCAGTCTCCATCGTTGACATTAGTTTTTCCATATAGTTTCACTCCACAGGTAGGCACAGGTCTGCGCAGGGCAGGAACTGGGCCAGGAGCCTCCCACATAGGTCCCGGCAAGAACTGAACTGGGGGCACACCCCAGTTCAGCATGTGGGTCCGCATGGGCCAGGGCCGGGATTCGATCCTCAGTCCCCGGGGCTTCAAAGCGAGCGCTTAACCTGCTGAGCCATCCCAGCTTTCCCTGTTTTTATTTTTTAACTAAATTTTAGACAGGATTAACTCACAACTAGAAAATTCTGAAGATATTAGCATCTCATATCTCCTCCCATCTCTCCTCCCTGCCTTCTACTTCTGGTAGGTTATGTTACTTCAACTTAGGGAAAGAGCACAGTGGTTAATGAAGCCTGGGCTCTGTAGCCAGAATACCTAAGTTCCTATCCCAGCTCCTTTAGTTGTCAGCTGTGTGATCTTAAGGGTGTTAACATCTACAAGCTTCAGTCTTCCTCATCTGTAAAATGAGGATAATAGTATCTAGTTCATATGTTGATAGCTTAAATATGTTCTTACAAAGAGCCTGACAGATAACAAGTGCTCAGTAAATGTTACAGTGTTTTTATGTCATCATGATTTATATTATTTACATTCTATTCAGTACTCCTAATGAGCCCAATATTCATTCTAGATTCTGCTCACCACTGGTCTTTCCATAAGAATGTCTCCACTCCTGATTTCTTCTGATTCATTTCTTTATTATCAGATAGATTTTTCTAGAAAAGCTCATAGATTCTATGTCCCCTAAATTCTTTCAATTTTGAGAATGTATCCTCTCACCTTTAAATAGCATATTGCTAGCTCTTGCTTTTAATATCCAGCCTGATATTCTCTGCCTTTTACCTGTTTGCTTATATTTAATGTAATTATTGATACAACTGGATTTAAGTCTACAATCTTATTTGTTTTCCACTTGTCCCAAACATTGTTTGCCCCTTTTTCTCCTTTCTTACATTCTTTTGAATTGCATATTTCGAAGTCTATTTCATTCACATTATTGGCTTTTTTTATTTTTAAACATGGTGGGGGTTTTTTGACAGAGAGAGAGAGAGAGAGAGAGAGAGAGAGAGAGAGAGAGAGAGAGAGAGAGAGAACTGAACTGGGGGAGCTCCCCAGTTCAGCATATGGTTCCGCATGGGCCAGGGCCGGGATTTGATCCCCGGTCCCCGGCGCTGCAAAGTGAGCGCTTAACCCACTGAGCCATCCCGGCTACCCCCCCCTTTTTTTTTTAAACATGATTTTTAAATATATTTTTATTTATTTATTTATTTTTGACAGAGAGAGAGAGAGAGAGAGAGAGCTTTTTTTTATTTTTAAAGATTTATTTTATTGTTTTGAAAGAAGGTGAGAATGAAAGAAAGAAATGGGGAGGGCCCAAAGCAGTCTCCATAGTTGTACATCATTAGTTTTGACATAGTTCCATTCCATACAGGTGGATGTGGGGCCTCGTGGGGCAGAACCAACCTGGGGGCCTCCTGCATGAGAAACAAGAACCTTCACCGCCATCCTGGCAATTACCAATTGTGCTGCAGTTCAGTACTTGGATTTGCACAGGCCAGGGCAGGGATCCCCAGACCTCACAGTTGCAAGGCAAGCACTCAACCTTTTGACTTATCCCAGCATCCTCATGATTGGCTTTTTAATTATACACTTTTTTTCAGTGGTTTATCTAGTGATTGTAATATATATCCTTAACTTATCATAATCTACCATGAATTAATAGAGTATTATTGCATTTACACATATATATATAAGAACCTTACAACAATATACTTCTATATACCACATTCCCATCCTTTGTACTACTGCTGTCATGTTTTACTTCTATATATGAGGGCTGTCCAGAAAAAAATTCAGCCATAAATGCCTCTATTTTTCATATTACATGGCTGGATACTTTTTTTGTTTTACTTCTGTATAGATAGATAAATAGACAGACAGACAAACAGATACACACACACACATATATGCCTCATAGTACATTGCTATTATTTTTGCTTTAAATACATTAAGAAATAAGGAAAATGTCTTCTTTTGCACATATATTCTAATGTGCTTTATTCTTTTGTACGTATCTTAAGTTTCCATCTGTTGTCATTTTCCATCAACCCAAACAACCATTTCTTGTAGTATAGGTCTGCTAGTGATTCATTCTCTCATTTTTTGTTTAGCTGAAAATGAATTTATTTTATCTTCATTTATAAAGATAGCTTTGCTAAAGTAGAATTCAAATTTGACTTTTTTATTTCAGCATTTATAAGATGTCATTCTTTTGGTTTCTGGTTTACATTGTTGTTTTTTGTTTTTCCTTATTTTATTTATTTATTTTTTTACATTGTTTCTGATGAGAACTCAGTAGTTTTCTCACCATTGCTCCCCTCAATGTCATTTTTCTCCATTTTAAAGATTTTTCTCTTTGTCTTTGGTTTCCAACAAATTGTTAAGAAACATATATATGATTTTCATTGGTTATCCTGCTTGAGTTCATTGAACTTCATGAATCTTTGGACTGATATTTTTCAATTCCAAAATCAAATCTGGAAAATTTCCTGCTGTTATTTCTTTATGTATTTTTTCTGCCTCAATCACTTCTTTTTCTGGGACTTCAATAAACATATGTTGGAGTGATGAATACTGAACTCCAAAGGTGGAGGCTCTGTCCTTTTTTTTTTTCCCCTCTTTTTGTCTCAGTGCTTTAGTTTAGATAATATCAATAATCCTGTCTTCAGGTAATGGCTCTTTCAAATTCACTGATTATTTTCTTTTCAAGTGTTTAACTTACTGTTAAGCCTCACCAGTGAACTTTTCATTTCCAATATTATGTTTTTCAATAGTAGGATATCATTTAGTTATTTTTAATAGTTTCAATTTCTCTAATGAGATTTTCTATTTGTTTAGTCTTTATGTCCATCTTTTATTTACACCCTTAAACATATTCATATCTGTTTTAAAATTCTTTGACAATTCCAACATCTCTGTCATATCTGGGTCTGTTTCTATTGACTGATTTTGTACTGCTTAGTAATTTCTTTTTTTATGGTAGACATTGTAAATGATACCTACTACAGTATTCATTTTATTGAATTCCTTTAAAGACTGCTGAGTTTTATTTTGGCAGGTAGCTAATTTACAGGTGGATCAGCCTGATCCTTTTGAGGCTTGTTTTTAATATGCAATCATGAGCCTTCTTCACTCCCCATTAGAAATCTTTCTTAGTATCTGTTTCTTTGGCTGAATAATATTTCATCAAAGAGATGCATATCAGAGTTACTTTCCATTTCCTTTCATAGGACATTTAGATTGTTTCACAGATGAAAACATCTAGCCAAAACATTCATTGGGTCATTCTAAGTGTACAATCCAAAGTAGTTTCCGCAGCAACCAATACTATACCAAACCTGTTCACATTGATAGAATACTTTACAATTTCACAAAGCAGTAATCAGTCAGTGCTCAGGACTAAAAGTAGGTTCTTTGGCTTCCCACTCTTTCCCTTGCCCCAAGCTATCCTTGGTAAAAAGAGGGTATTTAACCAGTTTCTGTCAAGAAAGGACACTGGGTATGTTTTGAGAAACAGAAGGCAAAACCAAAAGACTAAAATCATTTGGCTCAGAACTAGGCAGGAGGAGCCAATAATATTGGCATTAGACATGGCAGGGCCCAAGGTATAATAAACAGCAATCCAAAGAGTTTGAGTAGAAAAGATCTACTAATGGGATTTTCTGTGACCACTTTGGTTTAAACATCTGGAAAAATTTATTTAAGAATATTAATTTAACAGAGGATTCATTATTGTTGCCTAAACACTGTATTTTTTCATACCTCTAGGGACTACCATAGACCACCATGTCCCATGTGAAAGCAAAAATATGTGCTGCTAAAGTGAGCACAATAAAAGCAAAGATGATCTACATAGCTCCAGAGAATTAAAGAGACATCTTCATCAATCTTTCAATGAACATCTGTCTAACAGGCTTGGCTGGGCACTGGGAACAAGGGATGAACAAATCATAATATCCTCAAGAAGCGCATGATCTAGTGAGAAAAAAAAAAGCTGCCTGTCAAAGGTCATAATTCCTATCCAAAGTAGTTTTAATATATGCCCATAAATTCTTTGATAGTCCAACCTTTCAGAGGTGGAATTTAAGTTCTCTCCCCTACTGAGGACTACACTAACTGACTCACTTCTAATAACTAGAATTGTGATGGAAATGAAAAAATGTGATGCCCAGCAGTAGGTCATAAAAACAACTGAGGATTCCGTCTTGCTCTCTCTCTTGGATCACTCACTCTGGAGGAGGACAAATGCCATAGGATGAGGACACAGAGCAGTCCAAGGAGAGATCCACATCACAAAGAACTGATGTTTTTCTGATAACAGATGGCAAAGAACAGATGCCTTTACCAACAGTCACATGAGCGAGCCATCTCAGAATCAGAAATTCCAGCTCCAGTCAAGTTTTCAAATGGCAGCAGCCCTAGTTCACTGCAACTTTATGACAGACCCTGAGGCATACAGCTACTAATATGCCACTCTCAAATTCCCAACCTACAGAAAGTATGTGAAATACCAAGTTTCTTGGGATAATGTGCTATTTAGCAATAGATAACTTAAACACCACTCTAGTGATAACTACAATTAGGGCATGAGGAGAAAAGATAGATGGAAGGGAATTAGTCATTATTGATCCCTTTCTCTGGACCAGGAACATGCTAATGCCTCTACCTACATTACCCTATTTAAACCTCAAAACAACCCTATGAAGCAAGTACTATTTTTTCTCCATTTTAAAGGTAATATAACTGAGACACATAGTTAAAGTGACTGGTTCAATGTCCTACTTCTTGCAAATAACATTCCATCAGGTCTACCTAACTTGAAAGGCTGTGCTCTTCCCTTCATCACTCTGCTGAATTCATTTCCAAATCTTTTTTACAGCTTGCTTCCCCAATACCTGTGAGGACCCTTCTGCAAAGAGCGCTCAGTATGAGGATCAGGATGTGATGCCAGCACTACTGTTAACGACAAAGACCAAAGAAGGCAGGCCCTTCCTTACCTTTTCCGGTCACATAATAGGCCCCCAGTTTGTAGCAGCTATCACTGTGTTTGTTCTCTTCACAGTTGAACTTCAATACTTTGGCAGCTTCATCAAAATTCTTCTGGATCCCTTCCAAATAGTCCACTAGCCGATAACAGCCTGTGAGGAGAGGGCAAGAACTGTTCTTCATGTCTGGGGCTGCTGCTCAGAAATGGGGAGGGTTCAGGAGTGGCAGCCAGAATGTGTCTTTTATGTAGGACCAGACTCTGTCCTTCTGAGTATAACATGACCTTACCACAAGGAAGGCAGGTGGTATTCAGCCATTCCTACAAATGGCTCTGTCTATCATTAGGCAGGAATTGAGCAATGTACAGACTGGGGAAACCTTTTTCCCTTGTACTGGTTCCTCCACTCACCAGCCCTTCTGTTCCCTGTCAGCCAGGCCCAAAGACTCAGGGGCTTCCATGACTGAAACTCTGCTAGCTTCAGAACTTATCAGGAAGTTCAGTAGTAAAACACCAAAAACCCAAAGGGCCCATGCGCTAGTGTTTGCTGCAGCAAGAAAGGGGTACTTTGATGACTGTACCTTATTCTTCAGCCAGGTCAGGAACGTGAAACCTGAAGACAGTAGAAACAGTAGCTACCAAAGGAGTTGGAAATATACTTTCTCTCTATGGCAATCTAGTCCCAGTAAGGCTTTCCTTAATGTCTCTCCTTTCTGTCCCTTCTTCTTTATCCCCAATAACATTCATCTCTTATTTGTTTCATTCAACAAATATTTGAGTATCTCTGTTCATCTATGTACCAAACACTGTTCCAGATGCTGGGAATACAGTCACTTGCCCTCCTAAAAATTACATTCTAGAGGAGGAAAAACAATAAGTAAGTAAATAGGTAACAAGGTGTATTCAAACAGTCATAAGTGTTTTGACTGAAATAAAACAGGATAAGATAGTTTGTTGGGCATGTTGGGGGAATGGCTGACATAGATTGGGCGAACCCAGAGGGCCTCACTAAGGACTGTGATGCCTGAGCTGAGATGTGAAAAATGAGAAAAAAACATGGTATTTAGAGGCAATGAAATGGGAAGGGTGCAGAAAGTCCCAGGCATAAGGAACAGTAAATTTAAAAAAGAGGGAATAAGCTTGGCACAAATAAGGTATGTGACTGAATCAAGGAGGAAAAGGGCAAGAAACTAGGAGAGGAGGGAAGGAATCAGATCCCAAAGCCTTGTAGAACATAGGAAGGAGTTAGGAGTTTATTCTAAGTCAATGGCAAACCACTGGAGGGTTTTACGAAGGGAATATGTGTTTGTATATGCCTGGATGAACAGAGAGGAAGTTATAAGTGTGCAAGTGGACACACTCCAGCACTGATAATAAATGTGTTCTTTTTGTCTCCATTGCTCTGTATATTCTCCAGAGTACACTACCATAAACTTTCTCCTCAAAAACATATATGGCTGTCCACTGCCTACAAAGTCTAAATTTTTTATTCTGGCCTGACGCATTGTGGTCCAGGCTCCCTCTTCAGTATTATTTCTGGCTACATGCTGATTTCAACCTTTCAAAAGACAACATTTTCTTCTCCCAACCTTTCCTCCATTTAACCAACACTTACTTGCCTTTTCCTCCTGACCAACCCCAGAAATCTTTCCCAACCATCCTGTTCCTTAGTGGCTTCAATTCCTATTAATTCTGTCTATACTTAGAAAACGCTAGCCTCAAAGAACAACCCTGGGTTCTTTTTAAGCCATCATACTGCAGAGGGACGCTGTGTAGCTGGTTATTACCAATAAATATTAAACTATATTATGTTCTGGAAACTAGACTGCAAGCTATTAGAAGGCAGAGCCAATGTCATTATTATTTTTTTCCTTTATAAAAGTAAAGTAGGAAGTAGAAAACCACCAAAGGTACCGGCTGCTCTGGGTGACTGGCCCCTTTTGAAAAACCACCATTCACCCCACACTCAAGTCAATGCAATTTTTCCAGAACACACAGGCACATTCATGCCTCAGGCCTTTCCACTACGTATTAGATCTGCCTAGCATAGATCTCCCTTACCTTTCTCAAGGCTTTGTTCAAATGCCATTTTCTCAATGATTCCCCAACCATTCGATTTAGAAGTGCCCTCCTGAACTCCTGACACTGCTCAGTCTGTTCTTTTTCCCATTGCAATTACTTTCTAACACACTATTTCACTTATTTCCTTAGATTTATTGTCCAATTTCCCTTACTAGAATGTAAGCTCCATGAGGACACAGAATTTTATCTGTTCACTGATGTACCCCCCAGTCCCTCTACCCCAAATACCCAAGCACTTCGCCTTCCCGGCCGGGCCTCCAGGCTCAGTCTGGTGGAGCATTCCCGTGGCGAGCCGGACAAGTTCTCGTGGATCCCAACCCGCCCCTCTCCAACACACACGAGGGTTGTCAGTGTCGCACAGACTCCGTCCCGAAGTGTCCGCGGCACGTGGCCCCTTCCAGATCGCCTCAGAGGTCGCTCACATGAGCCTTCGGCCCCCACCACTGCACCCCCAAGTATCCTCAGGCCCCGCCGGCAGCGCTCACCGTCAGGGTCCTTCTCGCGGTAGCACTGATAGTTACACTCCACTTCCATGTTATCCAGAAACGATTTCACCTGTTCCTCGTCCTGGAAGTCTACGACGCCCGCCATGGCTCTCGCTCGCCCCGGAGAGACTACTCTAGTCGTTCCTATCTAAGCAGCAAGGCGCCCACGGTCACGTGAGCCGGCGTGGGCGGGGAGTGGGCGGGGCCGGAGCGGGGCGGGGCCGGGGGCGGGGCCAGGGGCGGGGCGGGGCGTGCCTTCGAGGTCTGCGCTCACCCACTCATTCTCCAAGACTCGGCACCACGAATCTGGGTTTCCCCTCAATCTTCACGCTTTTTAAAGTCTTTCGCGGTCAAATCATTTCCTCTGGTCAGCTAATTCCTAAAACTGATGGCAGTCTTTCTGCAGCACTTTATCTGTGCTACCTTTGTGGCTTTAAATGATTTTCTGCCTGCAGTCTTTTTTTTTTTAGCCCTTCATCTGTTCATTGATTCGTTAATTCTGTAATCCCTAAGAGCCTATTGTGTGCCTCACCAAGTGTTTGGTTCTAGTAATTCAACAGCTAGGAAGAATGGTCCCCGTCTATAAAGAGCTTGCAGTTTAGTAGGAAAATATTTCTGTATTCGTTCAGTAAGCATTTTTAGCACCTATTATGTGCCAGACGTAGCTGGACAAACCAATACTCCTAAATCTGTGCAAGTGCAATGAGAAGTCTGAACATCTCTATATTTCTCTCGGATCGATCCCCTGCCTCGAACACGAATGACCTAAGACCTAAGAACTGGATGGCTGTGGAAGATGATGACTGGAACACAGCAGCTGTAGAGGTTGTAGTAATAAAACTGTTATAATAGCTAATGTTTTTAAAAGGTTGAACTTTGTTTCAGATTTTATTCTAAGAGCATTATACAAATTCTCATTTAATTCTCACAATGACACTCGTTGTGATACCGTGGGGTAGGTATTTATTATATTCCCATTCTGCAGATAAGGAAACTGAGATACACAAAGGTTAAATAACTTGTCCAAGACCCATAGGAAGTGAGAGTTGTGCAGTAAATATTTTCTTAATAAAAGAATCAATGAGGTAGAGGAATGAGTCGAGACTGGGGAGAGGAAAGGAACTTTACCTGTTTTTTGTTTTGTTTTGTTTCTGATTGTTTATTTTGTTTGTTTTGTTTTTTGGTTGTTGTTTTTTGGGGGGGTGGTTGTTTTTTGTTCTCCTGCTCAGAATCATTAGCTCCGTAAAGCCTAGACTGAAAGCTCTCCAAAGACAGCCAGTTCTTATTCATCTTTGAGTCCCAGCCAGCTCTAGTCTAGAGCCCTCAGTGGAGTTCAATCCATGGTTTCCCATCACCTATATCAATGCTTTTCAAATGACTCTACTACTATCCTATCCCTAATGGCATTGGAGAGAGAAATACTTCTAAACATGTCCTCCTTGGGGAGCAACTTACTGCAACTGAGAAATGTCTTTGAAATCCCAATTTTATTTTTAAAATTCATGACTTTACATTCCATTCCATAATACATCTTTCATAGGAAAACACAAGATTGCCTTTCCCCCAAGCTTTTGAGTAAAATTGAAATTTCTGGTGATATGCCACATTTACCTATGGTTTCTCATATCTCTGATCACCTTGGGTGATCCTTAGTACACATGCCCCAGGTAGGGAAGCCCTGATTATGGATTTTTTTTTTTTTTAAGATTTATTTTATTGATTTTTGACAGAGAGAAACAGAGACAGGGAGAGACAGAGAGAAGGGGGAGGGCCCAGAGCAGTCTCCATAGTTGACATTAGTTTTTCCATATAGTTTCACTCCACAGGTGGGCACAGGTCTGCGCAGGGCAGGAACTTGGCCGGGAGCCACCCGCATAGGCCCCAGCAAGAACTGAACTGGGGGCATACCCAAGTTCAGCATGTGGGTCCGCATGGGCTGGGGCCGGGATTCGATCCTTGGTCCTCAGGGCTTCAAAGCCAGCGCTTAACCCGCTGAGCCATCCCAGCTTTCCCATGATCATGGATTTTGAGCTCACCTTTCTTAGCCTGACCTTCCCAAGGCCCTGTACAATTTGTTTCTAGCCCTATCTCCTGCCTCTGTTCTCCATACCCTACCCAAACTTCTGTTCTCAATAGGTTCCAAGTTTGTATCACTGTTTACTGTTACTCTTGATGTCTGACCACCCTTCTCTGTCCAAATCAGAGATTATCTCCTCTGTAAAGCCTTTTTAGGTGCAACAATCAAACACTCCACAGCAGATTTAGATGCTCCCACTTCAGTATCCTATGCCATTTTGTTTATTCTGGTATAATGTAGTAGTAAACACTGGCTCTGGAGAGCAGTGAGATCTTAATCAGAATGTTTACTAAATTGTGACCTTGAACTAATCACATTTGTGAGCTTGATTCCTCATCTATAAATACAGATTCCTTGTATAGCTGTCAGTAGGACTAAAAGTTTATGTATGCAATGTGCTTAGCAGAATGCCTGGCTCAAAGTCATTCCTGTTTCTGAAATGTTTCTTATCATGCCCATAATGGCATAAAATCTGTGCCCCCCACAAAACTGTGATCTCTTTGTCCTTTGTGCTATGCACAGGTCCAAGAATAAAGCAAGGCTTAGTGAGGGTGATATAGATAACTAAGGTCAGGGGACAGGCCACAAATAATACTTTTCCCTAAATCATATTGTTGTGTTGCACTGCATGGAGATGAGAACATGTGAGCAGTAGAGGGCGATAGAGAGTTAGGGAAAGATGGATGAGAGACTGGGCCAAGTTATGAAGTCACATATTTTAAATGGAAATTTAAGATCATTAAAAGGGCAGCCAGCTTCCTTTTTTAGTCCTGTCCTTATCTTTGTAGGTTTAGTCCCCCTATTCTTATAAATGTTTGCATTTACTTTTTCAACTTGTTTGTTTTAATTATTTAAGTAATACATATGCTTATCATAAATTACTGTCACGTTTTTCACCTAATAACCCTTTTCAATAAGCATGATGCAGCTTGTAGACACTGTTTATAGTTTTGTAGAGAAACTGAAAGTCAGAGAAGTTAAGTCATTTACCCTTAAACACACAGTGAAAGGACCAATAAGAACCAGGCCACTTGAAATCCTAGATTTCACAATAACCATTCCAGATCCTGAAGGGAAGAATTCAGAACATTATAGCACTTACCTCCTGACTCTGGACTTAGATTAAATTAATATTAATTGATTGCTAATTATGAGTTTAGTACTTTAGATTCATTATCTCATTTATTCTTTACAGTTTTACTCTTCATTCATTCAACAAACATTCCCTGGATGCTTATTAATGATTAGGGCTTACAGAATACAAAATTGAAAAATGCAAGATTTCAATAAACACACTAGTAAATAAATATGATGAGGTGCTCCTCCTATTGATAAAAAGGGGGAAATTACAAGCAGTGTAATACCATTTTTCATCTCTTAGGTTAACAAAAATTGGTATCCTATATTTGTAAGAATGCTGAGAAACCAGCATTCCCCTAAACTGTTGATGGAAACATAAATTGATGCTTCCTCTTTGGAGAACACTTTGGTAATATTATTAACATTTAAAATGTGTTTATATATTTTTGGGGGGGTAGGAGAAAATATTTGCAAACTATCAACCACAGTGGGTTTGTATCCAGAACATACAAAGAACTTCTACACTCAACAATAAAAAGACAATGTTTAAAGACTTTATTTTTATTTATTTTTTGACAGGGAGAGAGAGAGAGAGATACAGAGACAGATACAGAGAGAGAACTGAACTGGGGGAACTCCCCAGTTCAGCATATGGGTCCACATGGGCCGGGGCCGGGATTCAATCCTCAGTCCCCAGGGCTGCAAAGTGAGCATTTAACCCACTGAGCCATCCCGGCTTCCCCAGAAGACAATGTTTAAAAACATAGTCAAAATAATTAAGTAGATATTTCACCAAAGAAGTCATATGGATAGACAACAAGCACACAAAAAAGACATACATCATGGGGAAATGCAAAACAATGAGATACCACTACACAACTACTAGAATGACTGTAATGAACAAGACAAACAAGCATTGATGAGAATGTTGAAAAACTGGAACTCTTATACATCATTTCTGCTTGGAATGTAAAATGAGGCAACGACTTTGTATTTTTGTTTATTTAATTTTTTTTTTATTTTGGTAGGAACACAACATGATATCCACCCTGTTAACAGATTGTTGAATGCACAATATATTATTGTTGACTATAGGTACAATGTACCATAGTCAACATTGTTGTACAGCAGATTTCTAGAGTTTATTTATCTTGCTTAACCAAAACTTACATCCTTGATTAGTAACTCCCCATTTCCCCTCCTTCCAGTCCCTAGCAATCACCATTCCACTCTTTGAGTCTATGAATGTGACTATATTAGATACCTTATACAAGTGGAATTAGTAGTATTTGTTTTTCTATGACTGGCTCACTTCAGTTAGCATAATATCCTCAAGGTTCATCCACATTGTAGCATACTGCAGAATTTTCTTGTTTAAGGCTGTAGAGTATTCCACTGTATGTATACGAGGTCTGACAATTAACTTCACTAGCTTGCCCCTGTGTGCTTATGTTGGCAGCACTGCACAAACAACTCAGTAAGGTTTCATAACCTTGATATGTCAGTGTCTCATAGCTGTGTTCATATCGATCTGTGGTGGTGTCTTGCTGAGTGTTGTTCATTATTGTGCATTTTTGTGTGCTGTCACAAGAATGTCAGAACTTGAATTAGAGCAATAAACAAATGTTAAATTTCTTGTTAAACTTGGCAAGAGTGGAAGTGAAATCAGGGACATGTTAGTCCATGTTTATGGGTATAATGCTATAAAGAAAACAGAAACATAATACAAATGGATTAAATGTTTTTCTGAGTGGAGAGAAAGTATCACTGATGAAGAGAGTCAGGGTGGCCAGTAATGAGCAGAACTGACAGAAAACCATTGCAAAAATTCATCGATTGTGTGTCAAAATCGCTGGCTGAGAAGCATAGCAGACCAAGTAAACATCAACAGCAAAACAATTAAGAAAATCTTAACGGAAAATCTTAGCATGAGAAAGGTGTATGCAAAAATGGTCCTGAAGTAGCTCACTGATGAACAAGAGCAAAGAAGAGTTGAACTTTGCCAAGACCTTTTGGAGAGGCAAGACGATGTTTTGGGCCATGTTATCACTGGCAATGAAACAAGGGTGTACCAATACAACCCTGAAACAAAATATCAGAGTGCACACTGGAAGTCAGCCAATTCTCCACAACCAAAAAATTCCACCAATCCAAATCAAGAGTCAAAGCAATGTTGCTAATCTTTTTGGGGGATAGGAATTTGTACCAACTTGACAAACAGTCAGCCAAGTTGATTATTTGGAAGTGCTGTGTGAAAAAGTTAGATGAAAATGACCGGAACTTTTCGCCAACAACTCATGGCTCTTGCATGACAACAATGTACCAGTTCACATGGCACTGTGTGAGAGGGAGTTTTTAGCCAGTGAACAAATAACTATATTGAAACACCCTCCTTACACACATGATCTGGTGCCCAGTGACTTTTTTCTTTACCTGAAGATAAACAAAATATTGAAAGGAAGACATTTTGATGACATTCAGGACATCAGGGTAATATGATGATGACTCTCTTGGCCATTCCAGAAAGAGTTCCAAAATTGCTTTGAAGGAAGGACTAGGTGCTGACATCAGTGCATAGCTTCCCAAGGGGAGTAGTTGAAGGTGACCTTAGTGATATTCAGCAGTGAGGTATGTAGCACTTTTTCTAGGATGAGTTTGTGAACTTAATTGTTAGACCTCGTATACCACATTTTCATTTTTCACCTGTCAATGGACATTTTGATAAAGAAGGGAGGACTTTTTAAAGATCATTACAGGTGATGAAAATTTGGTCCTTCATTCTGACCTGAAGAACAAAAGACAGTCCATGGAATATCATCATAAGAAATCACCTCAGCCAAAAAAAAAAAGAAATTAAAAACTCAGGCCTCAGCTGGGAAGGTTATATAATGTAACAAAAAGTATAATATTACAGGGGAGGCAAAATTGATCAGCCTGCCCTCATATTTATTTGTGTAAGAATTTTCTGGAAAACGCATTCATGAAAGTTGAATTTCTAGGTCAAAAATATAAGCACAATTGAATGACATCAAAAATAAAGGCAACGGGGAAGCCGGGATGGCTCAGTGGGTTAGGTGCTCACTTTGCAGCCCCGGGGACTGAGGATCAAATCCTGGCCCTGGCCCGTGCAGACCCATATGCTGAACTGGGGAGTGCCCCCAGTTCAGTTCTCACCGGGGCGAGACACCGGCACAGTTCCTGCCTGTGCAGCCCCAAGCCCACCTGTGGAATGAAACTATGTGGAAAAACCGATGATGTGCAACTATGGAGATTGTTCTGGGCCCTCCCCCTTCTCTCTGTCTCTGTATCTCTCTCTCTCTCTGTCAAAAACAATAAATAAATCTTAAAAAATAAATAAATAAATAAAGGCAACAGGAAAAAAATTAACACATGGTACTCCATCAAACAAAAAGGGGCCAGAAAGCAAAGGAAACAACGGAATAAAAATGTAACGTATGGTGTGGAAGGACCTGTTTGCAAACCAGATCTCTGATAAGGGATTAATCTCCAGGATATGTGGGGAGCTCCTACAACTCAATAACAAAAAACTAATTACCTGATTTTTTAAATGAATTAGAGACTTGAGTGGACATTTCTCCAAAGATATACAAATGGCCAACAGGTATATGAAAAGATGCTCAGAGTCACTATCATCAGAAAAATGCAAATCAGAACACAATGGAATAACACCTCACACCCGTCTGGATGGCTATTATCAAAAAACTAAAAGACAACAAGCATTGTTGAGGCTATGGAGAAATTAAAATCTGTGCACATTGTTGATGAGAATACAAAATGGTGCACCTACTATAGAAAACAGTATGGAGATTCCTCAAAAAATTAAAAATAGAATTAATTACTATATGATTCAGCAGTCCCCAGCAGTCTGGGTATTTACCTAAAAAAAATTGAAATCAGTGTCTTGAAGAGAAATTTGCATCCCCATGTTTATTGCAGCACTATTCACAGTAACCAAGATTTGGAGGAACTTTTTCTGCTACCAAGAATTCAGTAACAGCATACTGTTTGAATTGAACTCCAGAACACTCTTCTGTTTTGATGTGCACTGGGTAAAAAATGTAAGCCTTTGTGTGTGCAAGGTCAAGAGTGATGAAGGGAGATACCATGTGACTACACAGAACTGGTTATACCCAGATATGTTTAATGTAACAAAAAAAGATTACATTGGAGGTAAAATTTATCAGCTCACCCTCATATTTGCTGCAGTTTTTGTTGTTGTTACTGCTGTTATTTTAGTAGAAACAACAAATATCCAAGAATAGGGGATTTAAATACAATGTAGACATTAAAAAGAATGAAATAAGTCTATTCATATCAACATTAAAAGATGTTCAAATGAATTAAGTGAAAAAAGGTGTATAATACAACAATATCTTTATTTAAAAAGCAACCTTTTGTATAGTCATAGAACAAAACCAAAGGGGAAAACACACTGAACTGTTAATAGTTAATTAGAGGCTAGGAAGGAAAGAGGGACTAGTGTACAAGGGACTTCCAGTGTCTGTATTCTAATTTTTATAATAATCATATTTTTATTACTTTTGTAAGCAGACAAAATAATAAAAGTATTTTTTAAAGACATGATGTTTTCCCTAGACATGCTCACTGCTTTATGGATCATTTCAGAATAGGCATTAATATCCCCGTTTTATAAATGAGGTTCAAAGAAGTAAAGTGATTTCTTCAAGGTCACACAGCCCGCCAAACCTTCCCCCAAAGATTACGCACCCGTGAGTTGACAGGATCCGCCTAATGCGGAAAGACAAAACCAATCACGTTTGATGTGAGGTCATTTTGAAGGCCCAGGATTGGTGCTCGTGTCCAGGCTGAACCGGCTGTGCTCAGCAGCCAGTGCAGTTTCGGGTGGCAGAAGGGATGAATTGGCTTTCTCGAGTTTACTCCGGGGGCACCAGTTCTCTGTCCTCTGCAGGTTCCCTGGTAAGCCTCAGCATTGGGTGGGTTAGTCGCATAGTCGCCTTCCTGCTGTGGTCAGTAGCCTGTGCCCTGCATAGCATGCAGCCCTCCCTCCCTGCATTCCTCCCACAGAAAAGAGGGAAAGTGCAAAACAGGTGCCAACCCCGCTCAGCGTCGCGTTTCAGCAGCGTGATTGCACATCACATAACCCCCACATGACCTGCATGGCCTCAAGCCAGCTCGAAGCAATCAGAAACAGGATTCAGTGCAATCTCTACTTCTCTACCTGTCTTTGAGGCCCCCAGGCAGTACTTCAAGCTGTAACAAACAAATAAACAAGCAGACAGAGACGGACAGAACCCTGCTTTATAGAGAAGAGGCCTGGGGTCCTGGGAGAGAAAAAGGCTTGGCCCAGGGCACACACAAAGACCTAAGGAAGGCACGGACTCTTCTTTCAGGGCAGCAAGTTGGATGGGTAACCTTTCCAACTTTATCTTTACACCACCTGACAAATACTAACCCCCACCCCCTTCTCCCTGCCTCCAGTTTTCTCTGTGCCCATATATCATCATCTGAGGCAGCAAAGGTTTATCAAGAATAATAAGGGCTTTGGAATCATAGGAACCTTGGAATCCCACACTTGCTGTGGGACCTTAGACAAGTTGTGTTGCTTTCCTGACTTTATTTTCCTCATATGTCATGGGGTATTAATCTCTATCTGATAAGAACAAATGAGAAATTGGGAGGCAGTTTGGTATAGAGCAGTGTTTTTCAAAGTAGGGTCCCTGGCCAAGCAGCATCAGAATCACCTGGGAGTTTGTTAGAAATGAATATTCTTTGGTCCCATCCCAGATCTACATATCAAATCTATGGGGCACAGTAATTTATGTTTAAACAAACTTTCCAGGTGATTCTGATGCATGCTACAGTTTGAGAACCACTGGAATGCAATGGGTAAAACCATTTGGTTTGGAGTCAGACAATTCTGATTCTTCTAAAAGTATCTTAGTTCTGCCTTTTGCTATTTGGGAAACCTCAATAAAAATATTTTACCTGCCTGCTCCTTAGTTTACTCATTTATGAAATGGGGATAATAATTGTATCTATTTAACAGAGTTGTTTATTTATTCATTCAATGTTTTTTTAGGGGCCTATTATTTGACACTCACTAGTCTAGGTTTTAGAGATACATCAGTGAACAAAACAGACAAAATCTTTGCCCTCAATTAGTAATCATTCTAGTGAGAATTTTGAAGATTAATTAAGATAATTATACTGGCACATATAAGACACTCAAAAAGTGGCAGCTATTATTAATGATGGAAAAGGACTTGTAAATACTGAAGTCTCATTTTAGATTAAACTGTGAGCTCTCTAAGAGTTGTTTGACTCATGCCTGTGTCATCAGGATCTAGTATAGGGCTGGTACAGATTAGGGCTCAGTATATACTTGATGAATGTATGTACAAAAGTCAAAGATTAATATCTGATATCTCTCTTGTCTGAATGAGTTTCCTTTACAATTCATCTTTAGAGCTGACATCTCAACAATAAGCCACACTTTCCAATAAGCCTTCCTCTCCCCCCTTCATTTGTATATTTCATTCTTTCCAGTTATTGAAAGTTAACTTTCTCCACATTCATGTGTTGTGACGAGTCTGAAATGTAGTTAGTGTATGATTAATCTGTGTTGAGTGAATGAACTGATGATGCCTGCAGCAGCATTGAAATATGTTGAAAATGACACTGTAATAGGGGTCAGGAAACTTCTATTCTAACTTCTGTTTTGCTAAGTTCTATAGTTGGCCTTGGCTGAGTCCATTTTCTCTTTAGATCCTCAGTCTCCTCATCTGTAAATGGAATTCAGAATCTCTAGCTCACCATGATGCTGGAAAGAGACAGACCAACTTTAATTCCTAAGTTTTAAGGCTACTTCACACAACCACTAGTGTATTGTGTATGTGTGTGTGTGTGTGTGTGTGTTTTAATTTTTTAAAGATTTATTTTTATTGTTTTTGACACAGAGAGAGATATACAGAGACAGAGACAGAGAGAAAGGGGAGGACCCAGACCAGTCTCCATAGTTGCACATCATTGGTTTTTCACATAGTTTCATTCCACGGGTGGGCGGGGCTGCACAGGGCAGGAACTGGGCCGGGGTCTCACCCTGGTGAGAACCGAACTGGGGGCACTCCCCAGGTTAGCATATGGGTCCGCATGGGCCTGGGCCAGGATTCGATCCTCGGTCCCCGGGGCTGCAAAGTGGGTGCTTAACCCACTAAGCCATCCCAGCTTCCCCTGTGTTTTAATTTTTATAAGGGTTTATTTGAGCCCAAACTGATGACATATGCTGGGGAACAAGGTCTCAAATGCTCTGTGTTGTCTCCTTATCTTACCTCTCAGGAATAATTACTGGAAGTGGTAAAAGGAAATTGTGTAGGTATACCTCTTTGTAAACCTTCAAATACTGTAAAAATTAAGTAAGATATTATTTCTAGTCAGATAATCTACAACTTATAGAATTTACAGGTTGGAAACAACTAAATCCTTATGACTGAAAGTGTGATCACAACATCAGCATCATTTGAGATCTTGGTAGAAATACAAACTCTTGGGCCCCACCAGAGCTACTAAACCAAAATCTACATTTTAAGAAGATCCCCAGAAGATTTGGATGAACAATAAACTTTGAGAGGCCCTGCTTTAAATCAGACTTATAAGGCACATGTACTTAATAGATTTTCAAGATCATCTTCAACTTCCTCATTTTACAGATGAGTACACTGAAGCTTCCTAGGAATGAAAGTGACTTATCTTTCTAAAATGCAGATCTAACCATGTCACTTCCATGTTGGAAACCAATGGTTTCACACTGCCCACATCCTTAGCTCAGCATTCAAGGCTCTCTAATCTGGCCCCTGCTTACCATTCTGCTTGATAATTCCCAACCTATTTGAGACAAGCTGACCCTTTCCCCTCCTTTGAACTCCTCAGGCTGTTTTCTGTATGTGGATTGCTCTTCCAACTTCGCTCTAGCCTCAGCTTGAACTATGATACCCTTGATGCCAACTCAGACGTGACACCCCCATTTCCTTTTTTAGGACAACTTTCTAACTTTTACTGGTTGACAGTGGGCTGTGGTTAGGCAGCTGAGATCTCCATTTCTTGAGGCATTGTGGTCATTACTTGTTTTTACCATACCTGTGAGCTCCTTAAGGGTAGAAACCTGGTCTCAGGTCCCCAAATAGAGTCAGCACTTTGTAAGAGCTTAATTTATCTCATGTGACTAGTGATTTATATAACCTGTCTTCCAGGCTGAACTTGCTGCATGTTGAGACTGTGAGCTCCCAGAGAGCAGGGTCTTGATAATCTCTTCCTTCCCCAATTCACTCATGAGGTTTCCTGTGCCGGAGCTCAGTGGGCACTCGTTCACCATCCAGACTGACTAGTACAGCTGTTGTAATGTAGCCATTCCCATAATGTACTCTCTGACCTGTTTCACTAGAGCATGTTCAGGGAAGTCCCACTAACCCAATGGGTTGCAATACCAAGGGTAAAGAAGGAATCCGTTTTCAGGATAAATCATCTCAAGTCTGGGCTGAGATTTCGTGTCTTCTAAAAAAGTTCACAAGATATAAATTATGACCCCCAAAGTCAATTCCTGAGGCCTCCTGTTCTTACATAAGAATCGATATACGTAGGCACCTTAGTACATATTGATGAGGGAAGAAATGAATAGGTAAATTAATCTGGACTTCTAAATGTAACCAAATGCTGACTATGGGAAGAAAAGCAGTGGTACAGGAAGAGAGTTGTAACCAAATGTCACATAGTGTGAAAGATGAAGTATAAGCTCCTTACGTTTGCTCACAGGCCCTGCTGTAATCTGCCCCAGCCTATCGCTTCTCCTTTCACACATATTCCTTGTGCCTCATCCCAAACTATTTGTAGATCTTAAATATGTTATGCTTCAGTGCCTTCACGGATGTGGTTCCCTACACCTAGAATACTCTTTCCCCACCTCTTAATTTAGGTAATTCTTATTTGTCTTTCAAAGCCCAGGTCAAATAGTACCTCTTCTAGGAAGCCTGTTCTGACTCCTTCCACTGGATAGGATGCCTCCTCTGTGCTCTGGTAGACGTCATGCTTCTTTTTAGAAAAGTAGTGATCATATTATATTCTTTTGTTGTTGTCCATCTTTTCCCACCATAAAGGGAGCACCTTGAGGGCAGAGACCGCATTTTATTCATTTCTATGTCCTCAGTGTCCGGCATATGGCATGACACAAAGGAGAAGCACATGGTTTGGTGGAAAGAATGTAGAGCAAAAGAATTATCATTAGTCAGGGAATTTGCCAATCATAGAATTCCAGATTTAAGAAGGGCTTTGCAAAGGCTCATTTAATATTTGCTGAAGAATAAATTATTTACATGCGTATGACCTCCTAGGAAAGGGCTAGGACAATGAATAGTAAATTACAGGCAAGGTAGTCTGTATGCCTGGTGAAGTGGAATTTACACACACACACACACAAAACACATGTACACTGTCCATGACAGATGCATCATCTGTAGTACATGGGCAGATGACCCTCTATAGAAGGATACCCTGAAGACAAATCCTCTATTGAGTGATTGAAGTGACTATTGCAAACTTCTTCCTTTCTCCTACCCCACTCCTACAGAAAGTGACAGAAGGTTCAGGACAAAAAAATGTGCACACTAAGTATGAGATCTGGATCAGTTACCAGGCTTGGGAGTCAAGTTAATTCTATAACCTGGAAAACGTCACTCCTCTCTCTAAACTTCAGTTTTTCTCATCTGTAAGATAGGAATAATAATATTTAGCTTGCAGGATTGGAATGTCAAAATGATAGTTATCTAGTTAATACTTACATAACACTTACATCCTGCCAAGTCTTATTCTAAGAGCTTTAAATATATAGTAACTTAATTAATCCTCATTAGAACTCTATGAGGTAAGTAAAATTTTCACACCAATTTTATAAAGAAATAGACACAGAAATGTCACATAACTTTTTCAAGTTCATACAGCTAGTAAATATGGAGCTGGGAGTGAAACCCAGGAGACTGGCTTGCCCCAGAGTCTATGCTCTTAACAAGTACTATACTCTATATTGTGTGAGAGTGAAAGTGTTTAGTCCATAGTAGTATATAACAAATATTGACAATAAGAAAAGTATTTTAGGGGAAGCCGGGATGACTCAGCAGGTTAAGCGTTCCCTTTGCAGCCCTGGGGACCGAGGATCGAATCCCAGCCCAGGCCTGTGCAGACCCATATGCTGAACTGGTGTGTGCTTCCCATTCAGGAGGTCCCCAGTTTGGTTCTTGCCCCCCAGTTGGATCCCTGGCTCAAGGGGGCGTGCCTCCCATTGGAGGACCCCAGCCCAGTTTCCGCCCTGCTCCGCCCCCACCCACCTGTGTGGAATGAAACCATGTTGAAAAACTGATGGCATACAACTATGGAGACTGCTCTGGGCCCTCCTCCTTCTCTCCGTCTCTGTCTCTGTCTGTCCTTGTCAAAAACAATAAAATAAATCTTAAAAAAAAAAAAAGAAAAGTAATTTAATAACTGTAGTTGATGAGACCATCTCTGGGCCCTCCCCCTTCTCTCTGTCTCTGTCTGTCCTTGTCAAAAACAATAAAATGAATCTTAAAATAAAAAAGTAATTTAGTAACTGTAGTTGAGATGCTCTCATCAATAATACATTATTCATATTAGTCTTTTAAAAATGTCTTATCTTTCAAGTATTACATACTCCTGTGATTGGAAGAAGGTTTTCTGTCTGAGTAGTCTGGGCTATTTTAAGATGCCCTAAAGGGAAGCTGTCTTTGCCTTCTCCTGAGGGACTGGAACAAGTTCTTAGCACTTCAGCCAGAGGGCATTTGAGGGACATGAGGATCCCATGAGATTAATTCCTCCAGTCGGGCAGTGCTCTGAGTCCTGAAGACAGAGCTAAATTGAATCCAGTTAATGCTCTCAAGGATGTCACAGCCTAGTTGAGAAGATAAGCAAGTACTGCTACGGAAGAAAGCTCATACGGGACACCTAAGTTATGGAGAGATTGTTCAGGATAGACCCTCCAGAGGAGGAGACACATGAGTCTAGTATCAAAGGGCAAGTGGAAGACTTACTTGAAGAAAGCAAGAAGGGTTTTTTGGCACAGGGAATGCTATGAGCAAACGCAGGGACTTCAAATAGCATTATATATTCTAAGAACTATGAATAGTTCAATATGGCTAGAACAGAGCTAGGAGACGGAATGAAAATGTTGCTGCCCAAGACATAAACAGAGGGCAGGTGGGGAAGTACCTCAGTTGATAAATTAAGAGGTTTGGCCTTATCCTGTAGGAAATGTAGAGCCATTGAAAAGTTGCAAACAGGAGTGTAATACGGATTTGAATGATAATTTAGTAGTAAAAGGGGGTTGAATTAGAGGTTTAAAACTGGAGACAGCTGTTTTGTTGCTGTTTTTTGAAAAGATATTCAACATCATTAGTCACTAGGGAAATGCAACTTAAAACCACAATGAGGTACCATTTCACACCCACTTGGATGTCTATAATAAAAAAGATGGACAGAGAGGCCAGCATAACTCAATGGTTGAGCACCTGCCTTACAATTTTGAGGTCTGGGGTTTGATTCCCAGCTCAGCCAATGCAAAGTAACTGCTGGGATAACTTGCTGGCAAAAAGTTCTTACCTCCAATTATTGTAAGTCCTGAATACCTTAGATTCAGCCTTGATTATAAAGAACAGAGGCCACAAGCTTCATTAGCAGGTTTGTTTTTTTTTTAATACAAGTCTTTTGAGAGCACAGAATTAACCATCAATTTTTGTTCACATAGGTAAGAGGTAAGAATAGCATATATATTATATACCATTTATCATTGAATTTAAGTTAAACTATACTTATTCAGAATCTTACTCCATAAAGTTGAGTTTCTATGTTTATGAAAATGAGCAGACCTTCTCAATAATATTTAAAGGTTTAATTTAGTAGTTCCAAAGAATGTCAATTTTTAATCTTAAGATTACAAATTTTTATAGAAAACTACCGGTACATTATAATGTTTGTAGTAGAAAATGATGTTTGTTCACTTTTAAGTAACTATCGATCTAGTTCTAATTAATTTAACAACAACAAAAGATTATACAGACTCTTAAAATTAGGAATATCATCAGTAAAGTCAATCTGCATAAAAATTGTTTTCTTGTAAAATAAATAAGTGGCTCTAAATGATTATCTTTTAATTTTTTATTTACTTACTTTTAGAATAGGTAATACATTTTCATGATTTAAAAGATCAAAAGATAACAAAAGTTATACTATAAAAAGTCTCCCTTCTACCTGTCTTCTGCCATCCAGTTGTCCTCCCTAGCATCAATCAATCAATCAATCAATCAATCAATGATATTAGTTTTTGTTAAATTTTTCTGGGGATATTTTCTGCATATGTAAGCAATTATAAATATATATTGCTACCACCATTTCTTACAGGAACATAGTATACAATATACTTTATTAAGGACCTTGTTTTTTCACTTAACAATAGATCTTGAAGATATAGGTATCAGTATACAAAGAGCTAATGAGAGATGCTGGGAAAGCTCAGTAGTTGAGCCCTTGCCTGGCAATCATGAGGTCCGGAGTTTGATTTCTGGCCCCAGCCCATGCAAGCCCCTTATGCTGAACTGCGGTGTAACTGGTAACTGCTGAGCAGCGGCTAAAGGTTTTGCCTCCCTCCCATGGCTAAGTTT
Source organism: Craseonycteris thonglongyai (assembly GCA_004027555.1). Lineage (NCBI taxonomy): Eukaryota > Metazoa > Chordata > Mammalia > Chiroptera > Craseonycteridae > Craseonycteris > Craseonycteris thonglongyai. The sequence goes on from PVKE010002052.1 coordinate 76,182, forward strand.
TGCCTCATATGTGGAAGTCCCCAGTTCAGTTCCTGCCCTGTACAGCCCCACATCTACCTGTGTGTAATGAAGCCATATCACAACTATGGAGACTGCTCTGGGCCCTCTTCCTTCTCTCTCTTTCTCACCTTCTCGCAAAACAATAAAATAAATCTTTAAAAATAAACTGTCGGGAAAGCTGGGATGGCTCAGCGGGTTAAGCGCTTGCTTTGAAGCCCTGGGGACCTAGGATCGAATCCCGGCCCCGGCCCATGCGGACCCACATGCTGAACTGGGGTGTGCCCCCAGTTCAGTTCTTGCGGGTGCAGCCCCATGCCCACCTGTGGAGTGAAACATATGGAAAACTAATGTCCACTATGGAGGCTGCTCTGGGCCCTCCCCCTTCTCTCTGTCTCTCTCTGTCTCTGTTTCTCTCTGTCAAAAATCAATAAAATAAATCTTTAAAAAATAAAAATAAATAAATAAATAAACTGTCTCATTCTTTTTGATGACTACAGAATATGCATCGTAGGAACACACTATTATTTGACCCATTTATTAATAAACTGTTTATTAACATTTGTTAATAAACATTTAAGTTGTTTCCAATCTTTTGCTACTACAGGTTGTGTATATGTTTGAGCATATGTATACATTTTTAGTAGTGGAGTTTCTGAGTCAAAGGGAATGTCCATTTTAAATTTTGATAAATGCCACTACCAAATTGTCCTTCATAGAAGTTGTTTCAATTTATACTCCCACCAACAAAACATGAAAGCACCCTTCAAACTTTCCCTTCACCAGACAGTGCCTTATCAGTTTTATACAAGGAGAGACAAAAAACAAACAAACAAAAAAACCCAGAATTTATTTATTAAAAAATTGTGTATTGGGGAAGCTGGGATGGCTTAGTCGCAGTGGTCGGCAAACTGCGGCTTGCGAGCCACATGGGAGTCAAAGAGCCGCATGCGGCTCACGAGCCGCAGTTTGCCCACCACTGGCTTAGTGGGTTGAGCACTGGCTTCGCAGCCCCGGGGAGCAGGGATTGAGTCCCGGCCCCAGCCTGTGCGGACCCATATGCTGAACTGGGGAGTGCCCCCAGGTCAGTTCTCACCAGGGTGAGACCCCGGCCCAGTTCCTGCCCTGTGCAGCCCCATGCCCACCTGTGGAATGAAACTATGTGGAAGGACTGGTGATGTGCAACAATGGAGACTGTTCTAGGCCCTCCCCCTTCTCTTTGTCTCTGTCTCTGTGTGTGTCTCTCTCTGTCAAAAACAATAAAAATAAATCTTAAAAAAATTGTTTATTTATTCTTACATGTTTAAACTTCAGTCACTTTTAAAGTACTCTCCTTTTGATCCAATACACCTATCCAGATGCTTTTCCCACTGCTCAAAACAGTTTTTGAAGAAAAGATGTTTTTAAACTTGTCGATTTTGATGTCTTTTAGAGCTTCTACCGTTTTTTTGTTTTACTTCATCCAGGAAAACAAAAAAATGTTGCTGGGGCAAGATCAGGTGAATAGGGAGGGTGGGGTACAGGGGTCATGGGTTTTTTGATAAAAAACTGCTGAACACTCAGCACAGCGTGGGCAGGTGTGTTGTCATGCTGCAGTTTGTTCATGTAAATCATCCTCATGAAATGGGCAAATGCATTGAGAGTCTCCAAAAAAATTCACTGAAGCCAAATTCAGTGTCTCACAACCACACCAGGTGGTACACTGATGCAGATGGGTTCCTAGTAAACTCACCTAGTGGGGAAAACCTGTACTGCAAGGGGCTTGCCCTCCAGAAGATAATTCTAGTTTCTTTTGGCACCCTTGTCCCCTCCCCCGCCACCCTGCCACCCCGCAACCCCTACCACCCCGTAGATCTTTGACAATCTGATAGATGGAAAAGAATACTTCAAATAAATTCTAATTTGCATTTCTCTTTTTATGAGTAAGAGTGAGCATTTAGGGACCATTTCTATTTCCCTGTGAACTATCAGTTCGTTTTTGTACATACTTCCCCTTAGGTTTTTGTTCTTATTTCAACTCTGTATACAAATATGAAAATTATCTATTTTCTTGTTATATGAAATGCAAACATATATTTATACTTATTTGTCATCTTCTTAAGGTGCTTTATTATTCTTACATAGTTGAATATATCAGTCTTTTATAGCATCTAGGTTTTGTTGTGCACCCTGTACTTTAAAAGACCTTCCTCACTTTGACATTATTAAAACTTCTCCATGGTGCCTTCAAGTACTTTTATTTTTTGAATTTAAATCTTTGATGTATTTGAAATTTATCTTGGTGAATAATGTGAGGTATAGATTCAAGTTAAAATTTTCTAGATGGCTATCTAGTTATTCTAACACCAAGTATAATTCCACCTTTTTTTTTAGTTGACTTGTAATTTTACCTTTATTATACTAAATTCTTAAGTATATTTGGATATATTTTTGAACTTTCTATTCTGTCTTATTGATTGCAATTCAATTGTGGATCCATTCTTTCTTGATGGCAAAACACTGATTTTTTTTTTTAATGATGATTTTCCTCTACTATCACCAGGTCCTCAGGGAATGTAACAATCATAGTTGATCTAAGCTAATATTTGTGGTCTTATTTACTTTGTTATTTGTTGGTTTATTCATGGCCAATAGTACTTGAGGGGAAGCTTATTGGGTGGATACTAAGAGTAATAGAAATCTATTAGACATACAAAAGAAGATATTTAGTTATCAGTTATAGTCATATAAATCTGAAATTCAAAAGAAAGATCTAGAATAGAGGTATAATTTAGGGAATTATCACTAGAGAGATCAAATTTAAAGTAATGTGATAAGGCTATCAGGGAGGGAATATAAATGGAAAAGATTAAACGGTCAAACTATTGACTGGGGCACTGCAGTATTTAGAGGTCAGAGAAATGTGACCAAGAGTGAGATAGAATCAGGCAGGGGAGTATCATGGCAGCAGAAGGAAAGGAAATCAGCTATATCTAGTACTCATAGTTGGTCAAGTAACACTGAAAAATTATTGTTGTTAATAAATGGACATCACTGGTGACCTTGACAAGAGCATTTCAGTGAAGTAGTGGAAGTGAAAACTTAACTGCACAGGGTTCCACAGAAAATGGGAAAAGGAAGTCAAGGCATTGAGTAATCTTTGTGAGACATTTGCTACAAAAAAGATCAGAGAAATCTGATCCAGCTGGAGGGTCAAGCTGGGTCAAGAGAGGTGTGTTTTTTTGTTTGTTTGTTTGTTTTGAGATGGAAGAAATAAATTCACGTTAGTATGTCAATGGGAAAGAAAAACAGAAAAATGATGATGTAGAAGAGAGGAAGAATTTCTGAAGCTCTTGGACTTCTTTGAGAAAGTGAAACAGTATGGGACCTAGCACTGTGCTATTGGAAGTATGATCTGTGGACTAGTGATGGTCTAGGAACAGTTTGTCACCAGTCTGTGGCAGAAATTGAAAATATTTATTTGTGTATTTTATAGTATTTGACAAAAACATTTTATGTCTGTTGGAGCTAATATTAGTAATAAAAAAATCTGACCTATAGTAGTAAAATTCATAGAGACAGAAAGTAGAATGATGCTTGTCAGGGGCTGTTGGGAGGAAGCAATAAGAAGTTATTGTTTAATGAGTATGAAGTTTCAATTTTGCAAGATGAAAAGAGTTCTGGGGCTCCATGCTGGTGATGGTAGCACAATACGTGAATGTATTTAATGTTGTTAAACTGTAATTGTTACAATGTTAAAAAAAGGAATCTGGGCTTACCTTTTGTATGTCTGTTTTTAAATTTAATTTCCTAAATTAATTTTTATTGCATTTTACAAAAATAAGGCTTGTGACAGTGAATAAAAAACAAACAAATCAAGTATTTTGAGAAAAACTGAGGAGGATTTGACTCCTGCCGAAAGACAAATCATTAGTAGTAAAGAAAGGAAGGCAGAGGATAGGAGCAGAGTTACAGGCAGAGCAGACTTATAATAGCATGCATAGTTGGAAGTCATGTGGCTGGTGAGATGTTCTCTCTCTTTATTTATTTATTTATTTGAACGGAACTGGGGGCCTCACCGTGTTCGGGAAGTACACCCCAGTTCAGTATGTGGGTCCGCCTGGGCCTGAGCCGGGATTCGATCCTTGGTCCTCGGGGCTTAAAAGTGAGAGCTTGACCCACTGAGCCATCCCAGCTTTCCCACTCTCTCTTTTTTTTTTGGTCACATTTTGTCAGTGAATTGGTAGTAAAATCATCAGTTAAATGAGGATAGAGGAGAAAGATTTGAAGAGAGATATGAAATAGTTATCTAGTAGATTAAGAGAGTATATGGAACTGGAGAAATGTAGAAGTATAGCCAAGCTTAGGGGCCTATTTGAGGATAATGGTATTAAATTTAGAGGGACACCAGTCAGTATGGTTTTGGATTTTTCTCCATTTATTTTGCTTCAGGTTCAGGACTGGAATTTCATCGGGTGAATACAAAGAATGGCGAACTAGAGAAATTAAGATTAATACCTGGGAACGATTTTCATGATGAACAATAGAATCTAAGCTGTCCAAGGAAGTGAGGACATAGGGTAGTGTGAGGAATAGTGAGAAGGTAGTGGGATCAGTGGATTTTGAGTCTTGGTGGAGTTGAGGAATTTTGGGGTTGAGTTTTAGAAGAGAGAAAGAGCTCATGATGGAAGAGTTCTAAATTGAGATTATAGAGAGGTTACAATTATTAATGAGACGATCTAAGGTAGGGGAAGCTGGAATGGCTCAGTGGTTGAGCACTGGCTTTGCAGCCCTGGGGTCCAGGGGTCCAGGGGTCCAGGGATCCAGGGATCCAGGGATCCAGGGATTGAATCCTGGCTCTGGCCCATGCGAACCATATGCTGAACTGGGGTGTGCCCCCAGTTCAGTTCTTGCTGGGGCCTATGCAGGAGGCTCCAGACCTAGTTCCTGCCCTGTGCAGCCCCGCGTCCACCTGTGGAGTGAAACTATATGGAAAACTCTTTTATTTTATTTATTTATTTTTTTCTTTTTATGGAAAACTAATGCTGTCAACTATGGAGACTGCCCTGGGCCCTCCCCCTTCTCTCTGTCTCTCTCTGTCTGTCTCTGTCTGTCAAAAAACAATAAAAATAAATCTTCAAAAAAATAGATCTAAGGTAGGAGCATGGAAATGAGAGACTGAGGCAAGGGTGATGCCTAGCGGAGAGGAATCAGAGAGGCAGGGGCATTGGAAGAAGAGAATGGAAATCACCAAGAATTATGACAATAGAAATGAATAACAATGAATTTCTAGTTCTATAGGTGATTGAAATGAGTGAGTGCTCTAGTCTCTCATTTTGACCTAATATTCAAAGCTTTTCTTATTTATTTTTTGACAGAGCGAGAGAGGAGAGAGATACAGAGAAAGAACTGAACTGGGGAAACTCCCCAGTCAGCACATGGTTCAGCACAGGCCGGGGCGGGATTCGATCCTCTGTCCCCGGAGCTGCAACGTGAGCGATTAACCCTTTGAGCCATCCCGGCTTCCCCAACTCTTATTTTTTGAAGGAAGGGTAGGATTTGAGAAGGTGTGACGTGACTTCTTTAAAAGACTGGGCTCTTAAAGGGGAAAAGCCAAAGCTCCAGCGCCTGGTAGAGAGTCTAAGGCTGAGTCTGCGCGGTGAGAGTGGAGGCGGGGCCAAGCTCGGGCTCTGGAGCGGGGGCGGGGCCCCACGGGGGCGGAGCCTGCTTTCCGGGTCCGGCTGCCGCTGCGGTTGCTGCTCTTCCAGCTTCTGGGGGAAGGAGGCCGAGGCCTGGGCTAAGCCCGGAGCCGCCGCTCGCCGAAGCCTCCTGGAGCCCCCGCGCCGGTTCAACCTGGGGGCGGGCTCAGGCCCGGCCTGCCGCCGAGCCCAGGAGAGACGCTGCATGCCAGAGGACCAGGCCAGCACAGCCATGGTGAGGGAACAAGGCCTGCCTGAGCCGCAGCCCCCCGCCACCCTGGCGCCCGCAGTCCTGCCCCTCCCTAGTTCTGGTGCCCCCTCTGCGCCCTGCCTTTACCCCACTGCCTTGTTACCGTCTCGGTCGCCCGCTCCTCCCTCCCCGTGTTCCCGGCCACCTGCTGGGGTGACACAGCCCCGTATCTCCCCTTCCCGGTGACACCTTTACTTTAATCACCCCCAGTGACAGCCTCGTTCGCATTCCCTTTTGCTGCCCCCTACTCGTCATTTAACCCGACCTTCCTTTTCTCCTCTACCATTTTGCCTCTTTCTCTCTTTTGGGATCTCTACTCCTTCCCGCTCCCTCCCCTCCAGCTCCCCCCCCCCCATTTTTTCGTACCTGCTCTTTGCTCCCGCTTCTTACTCCCTTTCACCATTTTATCTGCAGTACTACCTCCTTTCCGTATCGTTTTTCCCCTTCGTCCTTTACCACCTACATTTCCTCTCCCCTTTATTGGCCACCCTCTCCTCTCCCCCCAACCTCACTCTCACATCTGTCCCCATTTCCTTCTACGGGCTTCAGGGGTCTAAGCAGGAACAATTTGAGGGCGATTGCTTCGGGCAGATAGAGATTCTTTGGCTTTATTCTTTTCTTTTTGTAGAGGGGAAAGGGAAAATTGGAGGTATTGGAGAGAGCCTCGAAGCCTTATTACCTAGTGTTACTGCAAAACCTGACTGATAGTGTGATTTGGAGTGATGGGTGGATGGAGTGAGCCCAGCATATATACTATGACTTCAGGAGTTATCTACCCTTTTTACAGAAATTACCTAAAATGTTTTGGAATGCATTTTTATTTTGAGCGTCTTTTAATGTGGAGGTACAGTTTGGGAAATTTAAAAATACTTATTTACAGGCTTAACTGTTTCTCAGAACAAATGGTTTGTTTTTGTTTGAAGGCAGAGACCAGGGCTTCTGAAGACTGAAAATCCTCTTGACAGTGTGATTGTGACAGTTCTCTTTAATACCTTCTAGTACCTTCAGTTTTGCCCTCTCTGCCTTTAGTTGGGAGACCATTATATTTGCAAATTTTCACCTTCCTGTTTCAAAATATGTGGAAACTTCAGTTGGTTTACCATTGAGTTGGGTCACACAAGGTTTGCAGTACATTTAATAAACACATTTCTCCATCATAAGCAGCAATCTGAATTTTGGTATCTAGGAGGAATAAGAGATTCTAGTGAAATCTAAGTCCTAGTAATTATGTCCTCCTAGGAGGTTAGTTAATTTCTATTTTTCCCCCAATCTGTTTTTTAGGAAAGTGGTTTGTAATAGAATAATTTAATTGGCAAACTTTCCCTAACTCACTGGCTCTGCAATTTGGCTTTGCCATTCTGTGTCTGACTCCATAACAACTCTTCACATTCACAACCCATCACATCACACTGTCATTGTGTATTAACCTGTTTCTCCTCCTGAGATGTGATTTTAGGCAACTAGTGGACTACATGGAAGGACTGAGTTTGAAAATCTTATTTTTGGCACAAAAAGGAAATTCAGTAAGATGCGATGATCTCTTCAGAATAAAGAGCTACCTTAGCTGAAACACCAAATTGCTAGATTTTTGGATGTGTTGGTCCTTCCACTCACTGAGAATGACTGTATGAGTACAGAAGGAGAAGTTATAAACTCTTGTTTTGAGTATTTTGGATCCAAAAGTATCATTTGAATGGGTCTGAGAGATGTAGATAGCAGAGTTACCTTTATATATGAGTGTAATGAAGGGATGTGGGAATGAACATGTATAATAGGAAATGATACTAGAAAGATATATTAGACATGATTATGCTTTAGATCAGAGGTGTCCAATCTTTTGGCTTCCCTGGGCCACATGGGAAGGAGAATTGTCTTGGGCCACATATAAATTACACACTAACAATAGCTTATAAAAAAAAAAAAAAGAATCTCAAAAAAAATCTCATAATGTTGTAAGAAAGTGTATGAATTTGTTTTGGGCTATATTCAAATCCTTTCTGGGCTACATGCTGCAGGTTGGACAAGCTTGGTTTAGAACTTCTAAATTTTTTATTTACTTACTTACTTTAGAGTCTAAACTTTAGCCAGGGGTGTCCAATCTTTTGGTTTCCCTGGGCCACATTGGAAGAAGAAAAATTGTCTTGGGCCACACATAAAATAGACTAACACTAATGATAGCTGATGAGCTAAAAAAAAAAAAAATTTGCAAAAAAACCCAATGTTTTAAGAAAGTTTATGAATTTGTGTGGGGCCACTTTCAAAGCCATCCTGGGCAGCATGTGGCCCACAGGCTGCAGGTTGGACAAGATTGCTTTAGACTTTGCCTCCAACTAACTTGATTTTTTTGTTGTGTGTTAAAACATGGAGTAAGAGTGTATGGGAGAGATGAAGAGGAGGCAAAATATTAGTTTATTATGAGCTGAGAATTGCCTGTAGAGTCATTTTTTAAAAATTTTCTGGTGCAATATGTGTGGTAGACACTCAGTAAATAGAATTGAACATTATTGTAAAGACTTTTGTATTTCATATTTTTAAAAAATTATTTCAAATACAGTTCATGTGTCACTTGATGGGGATATGTTCTGAGAAATGCATTGTTAGATTTGGTCATTGTTTGAATATCACAGAGTGCACTTATACAAACCTAGTGGTACAGCCTACTACACACCTAGGCTATTGTATATGTGGTCATTGACTGAAATGTCGTTATGCAGTGTATAACTGAATCAGAATCACTTGGACTGATTGCAGGCCACCACTTCCAGAGTTTGATTTGTTAGGTTTGGAGTAGGACCTGAGTGTGTAGATTTATAACCAGTAACCTGTGTCATGTTCCTGGTCTCTGAGCCACACTTTGAGAACCACTGGTCTAAGATATAGTCCTTACTTTTTATTCCTCTAGCAATTTTTTTTTTTGGTGCCATTGACCATGTTAGCATTGGGATATTACACATAATAAACCAGACATCGTCCCTGCCTTTTTGTATCTTATATGTATGAGACATCAAGCAAAAAGCAATTTTAAATGTGAACAGTGCTAAAAAAAGGAAAATTTGTAGGGTCATGGTATGGGATAGTTAGGAATGGCTTCCTAGAGGATCCTACTTTCAGGAAGGAAACTGAAGGATCAAATTATAGGAGTTAGAAGGAATAGCACATGTGAATGACCTGTGGTGGTACTCTCTTTTGCCTGTTTAACTGCATATCCTGGAATTTTCAGCTCAAGGAACTCAAGAAAACCCTATCTGCCCTGCCCACCCCTCATAAACACCCTAGTCACATACCTCTGTTATATAACCCTCTCTCATAGAATACATATAAATTGTAATTTTATATTCTTTGCTATTATTATTTGGTTAAAGTCAGATCATGAAGGACCTTGACTCATAGGCTCAAGAGTTTTGGCCTCATTGTGAAGACCTTAAGTACCTTGAAAGGTTTTCTGTATGTGTATGTGTGTACGGATGTCATAATAGATTTGGAGGATGATCACTCTAAATCAGTATGAAACATGGTTTGGAGTGGGAAGAACTGTTGCACTAGTCTGGGTGATAAGTATTTAACCTTTCTTCCTAACCTTGTTATAGTGGTGGTGATTTAAATTGGAGGAAGGAGAATATAGAGAAATGAAACATGAAGATCTAGCATACCACTTTCTGGCTAAGTGAAATTTCCATAGAGACATTACTGTGGAATTATAGAAGAAACACTTAATCACAGCTTTACAATTTTGCACACTTTCATATGTGCTGCTTTTAAAGGAATTTATGAGAATATTAAAGTAAATTTACTGCTATACCAAAGTTCTTTACTTACAAACAACAGGTCTCCTAAAGGTCATGTAGAAAGAACCAGCACTTTCCAACCTCATTTAATTTTTGAAATATTAATACTTTTTGTGTGGTATGAGAAAAGGAGTGATTTTAAGTAAAAAATATTTTATTTTAAAATTACATATATAATTTATTTAATAATACATTGAACAAAATACATTAAAACAAATTTTATCCTTTTTTTGTTTTAACAAATGATACATTAATGTGAGATAAATCATTTTGTCATACATCAAAATCAATATCTTACAATATATATTGAAATTAATTATGTTTATGGCATTAAAACAGATAAGAACTGACTTAACTTTAAATTTGGAATTCTTGCATATTTATACTTAAAAAAAATCAACAGATTTTTATAATTGTTCTGATTTGTTTCTAAATGATGAAATAAAAGGAATGGCTCCAGGCTGCTACTTGGAAGCCTCTCTTTGCAAATAAAACATTGGAAGTATAGATAGTTTATTTCCAACAAATGAAAATTCAAATTGGTTATAACTACCACTACACTTCTTTTTTTTTTAATGCTTAAAAAATACTGAGATATCCTGATGTAGTACCATTTAAGAATCCTGGTCTTATTTCATCATCAGTGTAGCTTATGTTTCTTGTCTTTAACCAATAGTTCATCATTATAAGAATAAAAATAGGGAGGGGTGAGGGAGGGAGCATGGTAATGGAAAGAGAACTGACTCTGGGTGGTGAGCACAAGATGAAATACATAGACAATGTAATATAGAATTGTACATCTGGAACCCAATGTAATTTTTACCAACCAATGTCATCCCAGTAAATTTAATAATTAACAAAAAGAGAATAAAAATAATTTTAAACTACTGTGATGTTCAGTGTTCAAATGAAGTTATAACAGTTGACTATAGTATCATGAGGCAGTCTCCTAATTTCCACTAATTCACACATATACAGTAGATAAAATTTCAGATACTTTCAAACTATTCTCTTAGAGAAAAATGTAAATAATTATTTTATTAAATGGTCAAAAATATGCAAATTGAAATAGATGTCAATATTGAATTTAGTGACCTGAGCCATTCATGATTTCGGAAATGCTGGCTAGACAATTACTTTTTTCATAGGTTCTAAAGCTAACCCTTAAAAATACATTTAGGGGAAGCCGGGATGGCTCAGTGGGTTAAGTGCTCACTTTGCAGCGTAGAGGACCGAGGACTGAGGACTGAGGACTGAGGACTGAGGACTGAGGACTGAGGACCGAGGATCGAGGATCGAGGATCGAGATCGAATCCCAGCCTGTGGGGACCCATATGCTGAACTGGGGAGTTCCCCCCAGTTCAGTTCTCTCTCTGTCTCTGTATCTCTCTCTCTCTCTCTCTCTCTCTCTCTCTGTCTAAATAAATAAATAAAAGTGGAATGCCCAGTTAAAAAAAAAGATACATTTAAGTGTCATGGGAAAGCTGGGATGGCTCGGCGGGTTAAGTGCTTGCTTATTTGAAGCCCCGGGGACCAAGGATAATAACCCGGTCCCGGCCCATGCGGACCCACATGCTGAACTGGGGTGTGCCCCCAGTTCAGTTCTTGCCCAGGCCTATGTGGGAGCCCCCGGCCCAGTTCCTGCCCTGCGCAGCCCTGTGCCCACCTGTGGAGTGAAACTATATGGGAAACTCATGTCAACTATGGAGACTGCTCTGGGCCCTCCCCCTTCTCTCTGTCTTTCTCTGTCTGTGTTTCTCTCTGTTAAAAATCAATAAAATAATTCTTAAAAAAAAAAAAGTGTCAGAAATAGTCACTATTTACAATGAAATAAAAGACATTTGAAAAATTTATTTTTAATTGTTAAATTTATTGGATTGACATTGGTTAGTAAAAATCACACAGGTTCCAGGTGTACAATTCTATATTACATCATCTAGGTGTTGCATTATGTGTTCACCTCCCAGAGTCAGTTCTCTTTCCATCAGCATATAAAAGACATTTTTAATGCTATAGTAATTAAAATAGAAAAACTGTTAAAACAAAAATTTTTTTTTTAATTTATTGGGGTGACATTAATTGATAGCAATTACATTGTTTCCAGGTGTACAATTCTACATTACATTGTCTATACATTGCATTATGTGCTTACCACCCAGAATCAGCTCGCCTTCCATTACCATGTGTTTGATTCCCCCTCCCTACTCCCCCCCCCATCTCTCCCACCCACCTCCCTCCCAACCCTCAGGTAACCACTGAATTATTGACTGTGTCCATGAGTCTTTGTTTCTTTGTTCCTTTCAGTTTTTTTTGTTTTTTTTTAATTGTTAAATTTAATGGTGTGACATTGATTGGTAACAATTAGATAGATTCCGGATGTACAAGTCTATATCACATCACCCATGCATCGCATTATGTGCCCACCACCCAGAATCAGCTCCCCTTTCATCACTATATATCCCGTGTCCACTCCCCCCACCAACTCTCTCTCCCCCCTCCTTCCCC
>PVKE010002053.1:0-88646 GCA_004027555.1 Craseonycteris thonglongyai
CTTGCAAGCAGGCAGCAGCGCTGCTGCGGCCCGGTGGGCAGGGCGCCGAAAGCCGGTCCCGCGCACAGTTAGCGGTGCTGCGGCGGCCTGGCGATCAGGGTGCCAAAAGCCCTGTAGAGCACCGGCGAGCAGGCAGCGGCGCTGCGGGGCGGCCCGGTGGGCGAGGCGCCGAAAGCCGGGTGCACACACGCAGTGATGCGCAGCGGCCCAGTGGGCGGGGCGCCGAGAGCCCTGCCTCACGCTTCCGCGCAGGCAGAGTCGCCGCACTGGCCTGGTGAGCGGGGCACCGAAAGCCCAACTGCGCGCTGGCAAGCAAGCAGCGGTGTCGCTGCGACCTGGTGGGCGGGGCGCCAAAAGCCCTGTGCGCACAGGCCGTAGCTCGGGCAGCAGCCGCTCTAGGCTCCCGGCCCTGTTGAGACCGCCGGATTCACTCCAAGCACGTCCAATGCAGCTATGTCCACTCAAGCCCCAGCCCTCACTCCAAGAGCCCTGTCCTCAGAAGGCGCTCCCTCACAGACAGTCTCCTCCGTAAATCAGGGGTGCTGAGCTGTTGTGGGCTGGTGCCCTGCTCTCACCCCGCCCGCCGGGAAGTGCAGCTGCCCTGCTCCACAGTCCCTGTTCCACTTTAGGCTCTGTGATCTGATTAGGGCACTGTGTGCTGTCCCTTGAGTTCGGATGTTAAGTTGTCCAGTCTTGTGGGGATTCCACGCTCCCTAGGTCTCGGCTTCCAGCCCGCCCTCGATCCAGCTCCACTTTGACCGTAGTCCCCCAATCCCCCTTTGTTTTTGCCAGCCCCGGGCTGCGCTCTGAGTCTCTGTCCCCGAACCGCTGCTTCCCTTTTCCTCTCCCGCTCTCCCCTTTTTTCTCTAACCTTTGTGTGTTGTTCTGCGTTGTGTGGTTCTCTTAGTTGAGGTTTCTTCTCAGGGTTTCCCCTGTGGATTCCCCTTTGTTCACAAGGCCCTTCCCAGGCAGTTATTGGCGTTCTCCTCTCATGCTACCATCTTGGATCTCCCTATAAGTGGTTTTAGAGTTCATATTTCCTGATGAGCCTGCCTAAGTCTTTCTGAAATCCAAGGGTCCAATCACTGTCTTTTCAGGAAAGGATAAAGGATCAGGGTAGATTAATTAACATTTTCAAATTGCTTCAGGATTCTTAGATGAGGCGCTGAATGGTGGGTTCAGGTCTTTCTCCTCTCTTTCTCATCCTCCCCTGGGCTCAAATCAGGAGAAATGTGAACATGCCTGTGTAGCACAGCGATAAGTGAACACCAAGCACTATGATGCTGTGCTTTCGGGCGCCTTGTTTCCTGTACCGACAACACCCCCACTCATGTTTTAGCTCCCCTGCCCAGGGGACCCACTGCAGGCGGCCATCTGCCCCGTCCCGCCCCGTGGGCCCGCGTCCTCAACCTAAACTCTTGATTCTAGTTTTTCCTCTTGGGAAGAGAAAGGACCAGGGGACCATGCATCTCTCTACCTCAACAGGTTCTCAGATACTATGCCATATTTTAGTTCACAGATTCTTAGATTTATTCTCTGAACAATACTTAGTGAGCATCTCCCATGTTCCAGGCACAGTTCTGGGTACTTAAGAATTATCCATACACAAAACAAAGATCCTTGCTTTGTGGTACTCTCACTCTCATCAATCACACCAGTAGTGCAAGATGACTCTGCTGAGAAAATTATTAAGATTCATGCAGCTATGAGTAGGCTGAGCAGACATACAGTTTTAAAAGGGACAGAAAACAACGGTACTGTCTCGTTTCAAGTGGCACATATGTTCAGCCTACTCACACCTTAAATTTAGCCCAATGAGACTAGGTTGACCATACATACCATTTGAAACAGGACAGTACTGTTGTATTCTGTCCCATTCTGTCCCATTTAAAATGATATGTGTGGTCAGCCTAGTATGAGTCAGTCTCTTAATAACCTGGTATAAAAGATATGTGCAAGGTCATGGTTACTAACTTAAAAATTACGCATTATTAGCAGTGTCTTATTTTAGACAAATTCTTTTATTTCCAGCTGTTTTTAATATTTTAGTTTTCTAAAATTAACTAGTTTATTAAATTAGTATATTAAATAAATTACTAAAGTAAATAATCTAGTCCTCTTCTTCTAAACCCTTTAAATACCCAAATTTTTAGCTCTCCTCAGTTTACCTGGCAGTGATCACGTGCATGATTCTTTTTGTGAAAGTCTTCCCCAGTCCTTGTCTAGTTTTTTTTGATCCCTGCTCTGCCTCCAATCAATCCTACTCTTCTCCCCGCACCTTTGCTCCTTAGCTTTGGGGAAGGTAGGTTGAGTGTAGGGAGCCTGGCCTCGGGACTCAAAAAGGACTAAGGTCACACCCCAGCTCTGCCACCTGTAGCTGTGCAACCTTGGGCAAAAGTATAGCTCTGTACCCATTTCTTCATCTCTTAAAGAATAATACTGCCCCATAGGTTTGTTTCAAGAGTTCAAAGAGGGATGCCAGGATGGCTCAGCAGGTTGAGCTCTCGTCTTACAGCCCTGGGATGTGAGGATAGAGTCCTGGCCCCAGCCCATGCAGACCCATATGCGGAACTGGGGTGTGGCCCCAGCTCTATTCTCACCGGGGTGAGCTTCCCATGTGAGAGGCCTCCAGTTTGGCACCCTGCTCATGGGGGCATGCTTCCCATGTGGAGGCCCCCAGCTCAGTTCCTGCCCTGCACGGCCCCTTGCCCACCTGTGTGGAATAAAACCATGTTGAAAACTGATGACATACAACTATGGAGACTGCTCTAGGCCCTCCCCCTTCTCTCTGTCTCTGTCTGTCAAAATCAATAAAATAAATCTTTAAAAAATTTATATTAACTTTAATATTTATTTTGATGCTCAATTTGTTACCTGTTTAACCAGTGAGATCCCACTGAATCCAGGTTTTGTGCCCAATTGTCCTTATCATTCTTTGGGCATTTCTTTACTTTCTGGCACAAAAATATGTGTTCCAGGCTCATTTTGTACTTTCCTTGCATCAGCCCTGAAATCAGTATCTTGTTTCTTTTTAGTGAAGAATGGTATTTAGAAGCCAAGATCTAGGTGCTAGGTGTTTTTATTGTTATTGAGATGTTGCTGCTCCCAGGCCCTCTCAGTGTGAAAATTTGGGAACATATATGCTTATGTTCACATATACACGTAAACATATTCACTTTTAAACCCCTATTATCTATCTATCTATCTATCTATCTATCTATCTATCTATCTATCATCTATCTATATCTATCTTGCTTCTAATTTATCTAGTCTATCATCTATCTATCAATCATATATCATCTATCTGTTGAAAACCTTGACTTCACACAGAGATCTTTAATTACAACCTAATATTTCAGGGTTTATTCCAGCTTTCTTATTTTCCATATTTCTTACTTCCTTCTTAAGTGAGAACTCTGGTTTCCATTTTCTTTAGTAGATTTACTTATTTGTGCAAAACCCCTGCATATGATACATTCCCATTGCATCCTTTGGATCCCCTTCATACCCCTCTTGGGCTCTAACACCCCCACACCAGGCAGTCCTCCCTCATAAACTCCCTCTTCAACCTGCTTAAGCTCTCACATTTTTTTTTTTTTAGCCACTGTAGCTCCTGCCATACAACTTTATCCAGCACGGATGCTTACCTTGCTTTAGGACTAAATAATTCAGGAATGGGCTAGTAGAGAAGATAAAAAATTAACCTTGCTTTAAAAATTATTTTCGGAATGACAGCATGGCTCATCGGATTAAGTGCTCATTTTGAGGTCTCGGGGCCCCGCCCCAGCTCATGTGAACCCATATGCTGAACTGGGGTGTGCTTCCCATGTGGGAGGCCCCCGGTTTTGTTTCCACCTGGGACAGGCTTCCTATGCGGAGGCCCCTGGCTCAGTTCCTGCCCTGCATGGACCCTGCCCACCTGTGTGGAATGAAACTATGTCGAAAACTGATGACGTATGGCTGTGGAGACTGATCTGGGCCCTCCCCTTCTCTCTTTCTCTCTCTGTCAAACAATAAAAAATAAATTAAAAAAAATAATAAAATAATAAAAATTATTTTGTTACTAATTTTGAAATCACAATTATGTATACACCCTTATTTTTAAAAGTGGAACATTAAAGGTAAGGTTAAAGGCTCTTTTGATTGTTACTCCCAATTATACTATGTTTACTCTGTCTTCAGAAATAACCGTTACTAGTGTGGTGTATATCCTTCTAAACTTAAAAAAATAATTTTACATTCATATGTTCTTTTCTCAAAAATATACACATCAATCTTTAAAATTTTACTCCCCATTTTAAGAAAAGCTACTAAAACCACAACACTGAAGAGTTTGATGGAAATTTTCTTCCTTGAATGAGCCTTACTGGGAGCATTAGTCAGGATTCTTGTTTGCCAGTGACAGAACTCCAACTCAAAGTGGCTTAGGCAAAAAGAAAACCTACTGGCTCATGTAATTGGGAAACTCAAGGTCAAGGGACATTAGTCATACAGCAAGGACACAGAAGACATAATCATGTGCATCTAGGCTAGTAGTGCAACTCCACCCAGAGCAGTGGGAGTTAAAATAGCAGTAGTGCAAGATATCTACATATTGGCAATACACAATCACATGGAAGAACAATGTGGTAAACATCTATCAAGAAGTGATTTTGCAAATTCTAGCTAGTATCCCACAGAACAAGTTTTTGGTTTAGTGAGTAAGACTACCACATTGTGCAATTCAGGTGGCAAAGCAAAAGGTTGGGTTCTCAGCTGTGACCAGGAGCACTCCACTACAACAGAATAGAGAAACCATGAATGAATGCTAAGATTCAACATCTTGGTACATAGTATTCTGTTCAAAGAGAAAACATTTAAGGAAGAAAATGCCCAGAGAGATTCAGGACCTTAACACATGTCATTAGGACACTGTCCCTATCTATCTCTTGTTTCCAATCTATATTGCCATTCTTAGTCAAGTTCTCCCCTTGCAATGATCAGGATGATCAGTAGTTAGACCTGCATTCTACTAGCATTCGTTTCCTGATAGTCCCAACATAAATCCCAGAATTGACTCTCATTGGCATGGCTTAGGTCATAAGCCCATTCCTGAACCAATCATTATGGACCTGGGGTAGAAATTAATATTCATTTTCTCTTTTACTTTTCATAGTGAAAAATGTTTTCAGCATTTGGCATATCACTGCTAAGATAAAGGAATCCTTTTCCAAGCCCCCTTCCATCTGTATGTTGCTCTTATGACTGAATTCTGAGTAATGGTCTGTTAGCAGAAGTAATTATGTAACTTACAATCCATAAACCTAAGGGAAAGAAGTATGTTCCCTTTTCCCTATTTTTCCCTTTCTATTGGTTGGAATGAAAACTTGATGATGAGTCATATTGGACCATGTGAACAGGGGCAACACTTAGAGATGGTAAAACAACAAGATCTTGGGAGCCAGGATTCCTGACATCTCTCGGAGCTGCCATATCACCCTGGATTGTTTAGGCTCAAACTACTTCAGAGAGAGAAGTAACTATCTATCTTAATAAAACTACAAACTTGCTTTAGAAACCTGTTTTGTAACCCAATTTACTCTCAAACTATGCAACTGCTAAGTATTGGTTAGGATAGATATTTGACCTTTAGCTGATCATCTAATGATATATTTGTATAGTTGAGAATGCTTCCACTTTCCACTCCCACTTATAATTTTGGATTCTCTCATATTATAGGCATGAATTTTCAATTCTGTATTTATTATTTTTCTTTTTTATTTCTAAAGTAGCTATTGGATGAAACTAACTTTTTGTTTACTGCGCCCTTCCTATGGAACCAGGACATGACTGGAACCTGAGTGTGGTAACCTTTTCAGAAGACAAGGGTCTGTTATCCAGGACGGTTGGGTGTCGAAACCCCTTAAAATCCTGCCCTGAACTCTGGAACAGAGAGACAGATTTGAGTCTGACTGACTTCTGTCTCCTTACCAATTGACTCATAAAGTTTTTTCTATTCTCAAAATATCGATATCATACTATTGGCTTCTCTGCATGTAGGGCAGTGAGCCCTTGCTGGGTAATATTCTGCTGTGCATTTTAGCACAAGCAGAACACCCTGCCTTTAAATTTTTTGAAGTGCATCTTTGTGTCCCAGTATATCATCAAATTTGTGACATTTATGTCTTCTTAAAAAGAAATAGCATTTTTAAAAATCCCATTGGTCAGTTATTTATTGTAATATATAATTTATGGGCATAAAACAAGAACCCTATAGTGTATAATAAATTCTTCATTAAAATTTTTGCCTACTATGAAATAAGTCAGACTGAAAGAATCAAGAAACATATGACCTCACTCATAGGTGGAATATAAAACTGAAAGTAACAAAGAAACAAAAACTCGTGGACACAGTCAATAGTTTAGTGGTTACCTGAGGGTAAGGGGGGAGGTGCGGGGGTTAGGTGCGGGGGAAGGAGGGAGGGGGCATCAAATATATGGTGATGGAAAGGGAGCTGATTCTGGGTGGTGAGCGCATAATGCGATGTGTAGATGATGTAATATAGAGTTGTGCACCTGGAAACAATATAATTGTTATCAATCAATGTCACCCCAATAGATTTAACAATTAAAAAATTTTTTTTGCTTACTAAATATTATGTTTTGATAGTCAAACATTGAAATATTTAATCATATTTATACCTATCTCTGCTTTCTCTCCATTTCTCTTTTTTTTTATAAATTGTATTTTTTATCTAGTTATTCAGGAACATTAACTTTTTGATAAGTTATTTTTATCATTATTGAGTGATTCTGTTTTTCTCCTTAATGATTTTGCTCTGAAATTTGATATTATGGTAGTAACACTTAATTTTCCTAAATTACACTAACATAATAGATCTTAGATCTCTTAATTTTTGTAAATGTCTTTTTAAGTGTGTCTTGTTGGCAGCAAATTATTGGATCTCTTAAAAATATCCCTTACACCTCTTCTTTTTACATGAGCGTTAATCTATTTGCATTTACTGGTCTGTTTGAGAGACAGTTTTACTGCCTTTCATATTTATGGTTGTTTGCTCTCTCTATTCAGTTATACAGTTTTTATAGTGAACTTTAAACTACCTATATTTCTTTCAACATGATTATAAAATAGTCTATCTAAAACATGTATTTTGGGGGGGGAGCCAGAATGGCTCAGTGGGTTAAGTGCTCACTTTGCAGCCCCGGGGTTCAAGGATTGAGTCCTGGCCCCGGCCCACGCAGACCCATATGCTGAACTGGGGTATGCTTCCCATGCAGAGGCCTCAGTTTGGTTCTCGCCAGGGGAAGCTTCCCATGTGTGGAAGGCCCCTGGTTCAGCCCCAGCTCGTGGGGGCGCACCTCCCATGAGGGAGGTCCCTGGCCCAGGTTCCACTCTGCACGGCCCCCACCCACCTGTGTGGAACGAAACTGTCGAAAACTGATGATGTACACCTATGGAGACTGCTCTGGGCTCTCCCCCTTCTCTATCTCTCTCTGTCTCTGTCTCTCTTTCTCTGTCAAAAACAATAAAATACATCTTTAAAACATATACTTTTCCATGTCAACATCAAATATTTTAAAATAATCATCATATTTTGTAACTGATTATTACTTAAGCAACCTTTGAACTTATTTCTGGAGTTAATAAAGAACAAAGATACCTTTGCAAGCTGGTTCCCAGCCAACCTCCAGCCTCCCTGTCAATTACAGCCTGGTAGACAGCATTTTTGGGCTACTCAGGCAGGCTCACCTCTGGTTGTAACTCTCAGCCATGGGGTTTGATAGTGAATTCCCATCCCTCTCCTGCAGGTACTTTAGTATCTTTGAGGTGCAAGCATTGTAAACTACCCTTGAGGGAAAGATTAATACCGTAGATAAGATTTTTTGCTCAGCCTCAAATAAAAAACACGGCTTTCCTAGAAACCTGTTTGCCCTGAAACAAGGTGTTAACCTGAAATCACTTAAGCTATCTCTTTTAATTCAGTGAAATTTTACATTTTACATTTATTAAACTTCAAAATTGTTCATCTGTTTTCTGCGTTGTTTAAACATCTGTTTTCTGAATTGCTTAAACATATTTGTCTACTTAATTTTATATTTTTTTATTGTGTGTAGTTTATGTCTAATTAACTGGAATTTCCTTATTATGAATCTTTTCTTTATTTTAACTGTTTTATTCTAAAAATTTTTGTTCTGTGAGTTTAATAAGTTTGTGCTTATCTTTTAATTTTATGTACTATAACTGTGTCAGCATGCTAAACCTTGACTTTTATATAACCTTTTATTTTTTTTTCTCTCATTTAAAAACAACTTTATCATTTTAATTATCTTTTAACTTTACTTTCTTTTATTTTTTTGTTCAGAAAACAATGGTACTGTCCCATTTCAAACAATATGTAAGGTCAGCCTACTGACACCTTGCATTTAGCCCAGTGAGACTAGGTTGACCATATATAACATTGAAATAAGACAATACCGTTGTTTTCTGTCCCATTTAAAATGGTATGCCTGATCAGACTACATATAAGTAAAATTATACAGTATTTGTATTACTTTGTGTGACTGATTTCACTTAGCATAATACCTGCTAGGTTCATCCATGTTGTCTCAAATGGCAAGATTTCATTCATTTTTTTTTTATTTTTTATGGCTGAGTAATGTTCCATTGTATATATGTACCACCTCTTCCTTATCTATTCATCTATTGATAGACACTAAGGTTGTTTCTATATCTTGGCTATTTGTAAATTCTACTGCAATGAACATAGGGATGCTTACTTCTTTCTTTGAATGAGTGTTTTAGGTTTCTTCAAATAAACCAGAAGTGAAATTACTGGGTCCTCTGTCTCTTGTTATAGCCTTTGTTTTAAAGTCTATTTTGTCTAATATAAGTAATACTACCCCAGCTTCCTTTTTCTTTTCCTGTTTCTATATTTCATGAAATACTTTTTCATGTGTGTTTTTCAGTTCATGTGTGTTTTTCAATCTGAATTGAGTCTGGTAGGCAGCCTACAAAGTCTGACAATAAGTTCACAAACTTGTCACCATGTGCTTAGGTTGGCAGGATCGTACAAACAACTCAGTAAGGTTTCATAACCTTGGTATACCAGTGTCTCACAGCTGTGTTTATGTTGACCTGTAGCAATGTCTTGCTGAGTGGTGCTAATTGTTGTTGTTGCATGTTTTTATGTGCAGTTGCAAGAATGTCAGAGCTTGAATTAGAGTAATGAACAAACATTAATTTTTTTTTAAGATCTATTTTATTGTTTTGAGAGAGGTGAGAAAGACAGAGAGAGAGAAGAGGGCAGGGCCTAGAGCAGTCCACACTACTGAACATCACTAGTTGTGACATGTTTCATTCCAGACAGATGGATGTGGGGCTGCACAGGGTGGGAACTGAAGCAGAGGTCTCCCACATGGGAGAGGAGAACCCCCGCCCCTGAGCAATCCCAGTGGTTACCAGTTGCACCGTAACCCAGCACATGGGTCTGCACAGGGGCCAGGAATCCAATCCCTGACCTCACGACTGTGAGGCAAGCAGTCAACTGCTAAGCTGTCCTGGCATCCCCAAACATTAAATTTCTCGTTAAACTTGGCAAGAGTGTAAGTGAAATCAGGGATCTGTTAGTTCAAGTTTATGGGGAAAATGCCATGGAGAAAATGGCAGTGTATAAATGAATTAAATGTTTTTCTGAGGAAAGAGAAAACATCACTGATGAAGAGAGGTCAGGGCAGCCAGTAATGAACAAAACTGACAAAACATTGAGAAAAATCATCAAATTGTGCATCAAAATCATTGGCTGACTGTGAGAAACATGGTAGACCAAGTAAATATCAATAAGAAAACAGGAAAATCTTTACTAAAAATCTTGGCATGAGAAAGGTGTGTGCAAAAATGGTCCTAAAGAAGCCCATCGATGAACAAAAGCAAAGGAGAGCTGAATTTTGCCAAGAACTTTCAGAGTCAAGACAAGTACACAAGTGGAAGTTAGCCAATTCTCCTCAACCAAAACAAGTTCCAAATCAAGAGTCAAAACAATGTTGATAAATTTTTTGATATCAGAGGGATTGTTCTTTATAAATTTGTGCCAGCTGGACAGTCAACCAAGTTGACTATTTAAAAGTGCTGAAAAGGCTGCACAAAAATGTTACATAAAAACAAACTGAACTTTTCTCCAACAGTGCATGGCTTTTGCACCATGACAATGCACCAGCTCACACAGCACTGTCTGTGAGGGAGTTTTGAGCCAGTAAACAAACAACTATATTGGAACACACTCCCTACTACTCTGATCTGGCCACCAATGACTTTTTTTATTACCTGAAGATAAAGGAAATATGGAAAGAAAGACATTTTTATGACATTCAGGGAATCAAGGGTAACACGATGGCTCTGATGGCCATTCCAGAAAAAGATTCCATGTTTGCTTTGAAGGGTGGACTAGGAGCTGGCATCAGTGCACAGCTTCCCAAGAGGGGTACTTTGAGAGTGACTGTAGTGATATGCAGCAATGAGGCATGTAGCACTTTATCTAGGATGAGTTTTTGAACTTAATTGTCAGACCTCGTATGTAAGGGTCTTGTTTTTGTATCCATTCAGCCACACTATGTTTCTTTTAATGAAGCGTTTAATCCATTACATTTAAAGTCATTATTGGACCAAGGATTGAATCCTGGCTCCAGCCCATACAGACCGTGTGGACCCATATGCTGAACTGGGGTGTGGTTTCCATGCAGGAGGCCCCCAGTTCAGTTTCTCACCCCCCAGTTCAGTCCCCAGCTCGAGGGGGCATGCCTCCCATCAGGAGGCCCCCAACCCAGCTCCTGCTCTGCGTGGCCCCTGCCCACCTGTCTGGAACAAAACCATGTCGAAAACTGATGACATTCAACTATGGAGACTGCTCTGGGCCCTCCCCCTTCTCTCTGTCTCTCTTTGTCAAAAACAATAAAATAAATCTTTAAAGTAATTGTTATATAGTTATTGGTGTTTTATTATTCATAGTTTTTATCTTTTTTTCTGCATCTTAAAAAAGTTTCTTTAACATTACTTGTAATACTGGGTTGGTGGTGTTGAACTACTTTAGCTTTTTCTTACCTGGTAAGCTCTTTATCTGTCCTTGGATCCTAAATGACAGCTTTGCTGGGTAGAATAATCTTGGTTGTAGGTCCTTGCTTTTCATCTCTTTGAGTATCTCCTGCCAATCCCTCTGGCCTACACTTTCTGTTGAGAAATCAGCTGAAAGTCTTATGGGAGCTCCCTGAGAAGTAACTAACTAGTTTTCTCTTACTGCTTTTAAGATTCTCTCTTTGTCAGTAACCTTCAGCATTTTAATTATAATGTATCTTGGTGTGGGCCTTTTTTGAGTTTATGTTGCTTGGGATACTCTATGCTTCCTGGGCTTCCTATCTATTTCCTTTGCCAGGTTTGAGAAGTTTCCCATCATTATTTCTTCTTTTGCTATCCCTATTATGTGAATGTTGGTACATTTGATGTTGTCCTGGAGGCCCTTTAAACTATCCTCATTTTTTAAACTTTATTTTTCTTTTTGCTGTTCTGATTGGGTGTTTGCTGCTACCTTCTCTTCCAAATTGTTGAATTGATCCTCTGCTTCATCTAATCTATTGTTGATTCCTTCTAATGTATTCTTAATTTCAGTTATTATATTGTTCATTTCTGACTGGTTTCTTTTTATGTTTTCTCTCCATTTTTATGTTTTCTATCTCTTTGTTTAAGTTCTGAGATCACTGAGCATTTTTATAACTAGTGTTTTGAACTCTGCATCTGATAGATTGCTTGTCTCCATTGTGTTTAGCTATTTTTCTGGAACTTTGTTCTGTTCTTTCATTTGGGACATATTTCTTAGTCTCCCCATTTTGACTGCCTCCCTGTGTTGTATATTACATAGAACTTCTACGTCTCCCGGTTTTAGTAAAGTGATCTTATGTAGTCGATGTCCTGTGTGGGCTTAGTGATAGTCTCCCTGGTCACCTGAGTTGGGTGCTCCAGGGTATGTCCTTTGTGTGGGTTGTGTGTGCTGTCTTGTTGTAGTTGAGCCTTGGTTGCTGTTTACGTCAATGGGAGGTATTGACCCTTGGGCTGATTGGTTGTGAGGACTGTCTATAACTACAGTGGTCCTAATAAGATGGATAAGACATACGAGAGGTGGCCTCCCCCACAAAAAAATCCCAGAATTTATTTATAAAAAATTGTGTGTTTATTCTTACATGTTTAAACTTAAATCACCTTCAAAGTACTCTCCATTTGAGGCAATACACTTACCGAGATGCTTTTTCCACTGCTCAGAACAGCTTTTTTTTAAGATTTATTTTATTATTTCTGACAGACAGAGACAGAGAGAGACAAAGAGAAGGGGGAGAGCCCAGAGCAATCTCCATAGTTGTACATAATCAGTTTTTGACATAGTTTCACTCCACACAGGTGGGTGGGGGGTGGGGGCACACAGGGTGGGAACTGAGCTGGGAGCCTCCCGAATATGGGAGGCACAGCCCGGCAAGCTGTGGGTCGCTGAACCGGGGGCCTCCCACATGGAAAGCTCTCCCTGGCGAGAACTAAACTGGGGCCACATCCCAATTCAGCATATGGATCCTCCTGGGCCAAGGCCGGGACTCAGTCTTTGGACCCCAGGGCAGCAAGGCGAATGCTCAACCCGATGAGCTATCCACATCCCCCCAAATTAATTTTTTGTCCAAATTTAATTCTTATGATATACTTGCTACCAGCAAAAAATGTGAAGTATAGTGAATGCTTCCAAATCTACTTTGGTTGACATAATGAAGAGTCACCTAGTTATCCTCTGGGTGACTTCAGTATAAAGCTGAGGAAGTACAGGGACTTGGTGACTCCAGATGGTTTATTTCCCCCAGTTTTATAATCCTAATAAGAAAATTAAATTCTGCACACTATAAAACAATTTGGGTCAAGAAAGCCAATTCTCTTATCCAATTTGATGAAAGAAAAAATTAAACCAGGGAAGCAGGTGGGAAAATGTTTCGCATCAACACTGTTGGTATTGGGCTCCAGCATCTTTAGTCAGCTTACTCTGCATTTGCAATCCTGTCTGAGGTTGAGAGATGGGCAGCCTTCCATAGTGGTTCAGCACATGTCTCTGGTGTTCCAACCTCAGCTCACTTTTCACTGCATTCTTCATCTATAGAATGAGCATGTTAATAACAGCAAAGTGTTGTTAAGGAAGATTAAGTGAGTTAGTATTTGTAATGCACATAGACTACTGTGTGGGGCACCTAATAGTACTATGTTAACATTTCCTGATTAGCATAAATAAATCCTCTCCAAATGGGCTTAAATGAAAGTCTTCACCCTTTACTACTCACAAAAGATTACAGGCTTAAGAATTAGCTAACCATTTCTTCCATTCTTTATGCCATCTTCTTAACAAGCTGCCATTGGTTTTCTTTCTTATCTCATTTATGAGAAATAAGCTACTCCACAACTATTAGTAGATGATAATGGGATATCTTACTATATTTCAGACACAGTTTTAATCATTTTGTGAACATATCTCATTTAATCTTCACAACAACCCATTTTAGAGTTAAGGAAGCCAAGGCACAAAATAATTTAATTACTTGCCCAAAGTTACATAGATGGTAAGTGGTGGAGCCAGGAGTCAATCCTAGACAAGCTGGCTTCAAGCTACCTCCTCTTTGGCTATATCCTTCTAGCTCCATGTATTATAACTCATCACTCCTCTGTCAGAACCCTACCATACTCACACTTGTTGCTGTGTGTCAAGTACATGCAAATAATGAACACACGTCACATTCCAGGGCTGCTTTCTTGCCCCAATGAAACTCGGGAGTTTCTCAAGCCACTTTAGCATGATACCAGTAAACCATTTCTTGGGTAAGAGTACTTCTAAGATGACTCAGCTCATATTCAGAGGGTGATATGATTTCTAACTTTATTCTCAAATTCTGAGATCATCTACCCACTTAGAACCAATAGCTGCCATATGCATCAAGTAGGGATTTCAACATTTCTGAGTGAAGTGATAATATATGATTATGGTAATTTGCCAAAGAAGGAAGTAAAGAAGGGATGACTCTACGGCTGAAGTAAACCTGGTTAATTGCCAGTGATTATTCAAGTAACTTTAAAACTTTGTACTTGTTTTATTTGTTTTATTATCTGTTGTCACAAGAATGCCCTTAGAACTATGACCCTTAAATCAGACAGACATAGATTTTACAGAATCAAACAAGGTTTATCATTTGAATATGATTTGCAGCACTACAGAAGTAAGAATAAGAAAATAATTCAGCTTAGAATATAACTGGAAATGATCTGTTGAATTTAATCAGTTAGTGAAAAAATGTGGATGGGGTTGCAGACTTAAAATCAGACATGAAAATTAGAGGTGGCACATTCAAATGCAAAGTCAGAGGATTGTGTGAGATAGGGATAGGGACATTAAGAGAGCCTTCTAGTAATACTTGTCCCATCATTGTGAGAAAACTCATCCTAGATGTTGAAATAAACTTCTAGGCCCAACATAGACCCACTCCTGCCTGAAGTGCCATGTCAGCAAACCAAGCTTTTGAATTCCTATAAATGATCTGCTTGGCTAGAAATACAGTGTACCCAGCCAGCCAATCCCCAAACACCAGGTGAACTCTGAACTTTACAGTTACTTTCTTGTGCCTTAATCTGTTTTTGGGGTTTTTTTTAGCTCTTAGTATATATGTTTATTTACTTGACAAAAAATATATCAATCTTTTACAATTATGTTTAACTTTCTAAGTAGGAACAACTTTTATATACATGATATTTCAAGGACATATCTTAAATTTCCCTCCTGTTGCTCTTCCATCTGTTTTCCATTTCAGTTTCTGCAATACCGTATTTTCCAGCGTATAAGACGACCCCCTAATTTTACAGTTAAAACATAGGTTTAGGCCTATATTCGCTGTATAAGACTACCCCCCACTTCCGAGGCTGTAGTCTTATACAGCGAATATAGGCCTAAACCTATGTTTTAACTGTAAAATTAGGGGGTCGTCTTATACGCCCGGTCATCTTATACGCCGGAAAATACGGTAATTTTTTCAGGTAATCTGATGTTATGTTTGTTGGTACATAAAGGCTCATTGAGAACTTTATTTATTTGTTTGTTTGTTTATTTATTTATCTATTGTTAAATTTAATGGGGTGACATTGATTGGTAACAATTAGATAGTTTCCAGCTGTACAAGTTCATATCACATCACCCATGCATCGCATTATGTGCCCACCACCCAGAATCAGCTCCCCTTCCATCACTATATATCCGGTGTCCCCTTAATCTTTCTAAACAAGGTCAGGCCTTATTTAGATCTATGCCCAGTTTTGGTGTTGGAACTTCTAACACTCTACAAAACTTGCTCTTGCCCAAAATCCCTCAGGAAGAGCACTCCACTGTACTTCCCCAATCCATGGATTGTTTTTCTTTGAATATAGGGCATCAAACTCAGCACTAAATTATTTGAGTTTTGTCATTTGACAATGTCTACCATTATAAATATTTTAACCAAAGTCTCAGGTCTATATATTACCCTATCTACCCAAGAAGGCAATGTCAAGCTTGGTAGGAAATAATTTCTTCCTTTGTGCGTAAGTGTCTGGGGAGATTTAGAATTAATTATAGAGATAGCCAAGTAAACTAAACCCTGAATTATTGCTATTTTGAATTAATTTGAAAATACTCTATTGCTATAGAGTATTTTAAGTATTTAAAATATACAAGAGAATTTGGTGTATTAAAAAAAACTGATAAAATTAGGTGAATTTTATGAATAAAGTATGATCTATAAAATGAACAAATTGTTAAAGAAAATATATTTTTAATTACAATTTTAGTAAATCAGACATTAATTTTAATAAAGTGGCCCAAGAAAAATCGTTTCTATTCATAAATGCCTTGCTCAGGGACACACACATACATGCACACATGCAAACTTCCTTTAACATCTTATCATTACGAAATGGGTTTAAGTTCAAGAGATCCTGGGTACTGATCTAATTCCCAAGTGAAATAAAGCATTCAAATTGCTCAATAGAAAAATAAGCAAAAGATGAGAATACATACTTTACAAAAGAGAAAAGCATCAGTAAACATATAAAAAAAACCTAACCTTCCCAGTGGTTAAAGAAATGCCAAGTAAAACAAGAATGAGTTCGTTGTGACTAAATGTATTTTTGCTTGGTTTTATTTTAATGCAAATGTCCAGGGTCAGCAAGAACACAGGAACCTGGGCACTCACTCATACACTGACACTGGGGCTACAGGTAATTTAGTAGCTCACAAAAAACATTAAAAATCCACACAAATTATGAATACCCATTGGACTAGCATTTTTATTCTCAAAATTTTATCCTAATGTAATAATGAGATAACAGCTTAAGCATTTAACCACCTTGCAGTGCTGTAAATAATTGCTAAAATTTGGAAAGAATATAGCCAGCCAAGAAAAAACAAAATATGGCATATTACTACAATAAAAACCATGTGATCTAATATGACATAAAAGATATTTAGTACTTCTCTATAAAGAGAAAAAAGTATCACATATACACTGTGCCTCATTTTTAAAACATATACATGCATAAAGAAAAGTTTGTATGCATAGTTAGAAAAATATTAACAGTGGGTATCTCTGAGAGGTAGAATTATGCTCACTTTTATTTTCTCCTTTTGGTTGTTCATGTGTTCAAGAGGCATATATTGCTTATATAGTAAGAAAAAAAAAACCAATAAGAGAGTAGGCTCATCAGTGTGTGTGTGTTGTTTGTTTGTTAATTTGTTTTAAGGCATGAATCAACCTTAAGGTAAAGTTAGAAAAAAAGATGAGACCTCAGGATCTCATTTAGCAGGTAAGATTTACTAAACATAAAGTTCGAGCCCTCCCTTTGCTATTTGTGCAGGAGGAATATAAACAATATTGTTATAAGGGTCAAATATACCTGACAAATGGACCTTTCCTTCAGGAAGCAAATAACTATGTGACATTCATTCCACAAACATTATTGAGCACTTCCTGTGAGCAGGGCATGGTGCTATGGGTGGGGTACGCATGTGAAAACAGTTTCTCTGCCCTGAAGGTGCATAGAGCATACAAAGAAAGATCATCAGGCACAATGATACTAAAGGATGGTAATCACACAGGCTCTGGGAGTTAAGAGGACAGTCACCTCACAAGGGAGGGACTCCGGGAAGGCTTCCTAGAGGAGATGATGTTTAAAGGGAGCCTTGAATAACTAGTAGGAATTGCTTGTGAGGAGAAGATGAGGAAGACATTTTAGGACATGCTTTCTACGTCTAGAAATGTCTAGCATAGGTTTCAATCTCTAGAACAGAAGCTGAAAAGTAAGGACAATTCTAACCTGAGCTGCAGATCCCTCTGATGGCAAGAGGACTGTAATCACCCCAGATTCCCACCTACAATCTTTTAAAAAATCAAATGAGTAATACAGAGCAATGAAGATAAGTCATGTTTGTGGATTTGCAAACCATCCCGGTTTAACTGGAATGAGAGGAGTGCAGTAGTTAGACAATGAGCACATGTAATCGAGTAGGAAAAAATTACCTGGATATTTTAAAGCATACTCCAAAGGCCAATTAAAAAAATTATGGGATTATAACTTTGACAGGAAATTGGCTTAGAGAAAAGAAGTAGCGATAGAAATATAAACAGCGGAGGACCCAAGGAATCAGTAATAGGACTGATCATGTTTAAAACTACCATTTAGACCAAGTTTATCATGACGCACTTCTCTAAGGATAACTTTTCACTGACTTTATCTCTCTTAATCCTCAAAAAGACTCTGAGAAGCATGATATAATTATCCTCATCTTAACATTGCACAGTGATGTCTGGGTGACAATCTGATAGGAAAAGCTATCACGAGTTCTCATGAAATGGCACAAGTGGTCACTTAGTTGCAGTGTGAGCAACAGAGTGTTCCAATGTGGAGGAACTAGCCCTCCTAGACAGTGAACCCTTCATAGTTATCTGTTCAGGATCGAAGTGCAGAATGTCATCCAGAGACAAAAGTTCAATGACATGTTTGAGATAAATTTGGCTCAGATCAGGTTATTGGCTTTGTGACCTTGGACAAGTTATTGAACCTCTCTGAGTCTCTTTCTTCTTTTTCAAAACATGAAAAATAACGCTTTATAAGCTTTGAAGGTGATAATATATATAAATGCTTAGCCCAGAGCTTGGCACATAGAAAAAGCCAAATAAACGTTGGCTGCTAGTATTTTTTTATTTTTTTATTTTCTTCTATATCATGGCAGGCTTTCAAACTTAGGACAGTGGGAAACCCTTACTTTGAAAGAGCTAGTGACTTGACACTTACTTTAAGGTGTCCTTCTACTGGAGAATCAAAAGGACACCATCATTGGCAAGTTAGAATGGGTCTATAGTAAACATTTTTCTTGTACACTTGTCGCTTATGAACACCTCAGTCATTCATAGTTATTTTTCCACAAATGAAATGAAAACCAAACTGCATCCCTGCCCACCCCCATTACACACACACACACACACAATATTGCCTGTGGATGTCTCACACCCTTGGGCCACTCCTTCCTTGCTCCTTGGATCATACAAGAACCTTGGGCTTACACTGAATGGAAAGGCTGTCTACCATTATCTCTCGCCCCCACCCCAGCAGGAGTGTGAAAAGGAAAGTCATTTATTCTAAAACTGGAAGTGTTGAGTTGACTCTTCAAGCTTTCACAAGACCTTCATATTCAGCCAAGACTTCTGAATCATATAATATTTATTTGTGGGATTTGTCAGGCATTATATTGGAGTTAGTGGCAATGTGTTTGGTTTAAACTTCCAAAGCATCTGGACCCCAGTAGTGGGCCCAAGAGTGGGTCTACCTCACTTACTACAGATTTTTATTTAGCACCAGTTAGAAGCAGGGGTTCTTCCAGGAAAGATAGTATGAGAGAGGAATGTAATGTAACTTGGCAGAGTAGTGAAATGTGAGCATATGAAATAGTAACTATCTGCACTTTGCTTTCTATCCCTAGAGACAGATCAATTTATTTCAATTGATAATATTTATAAATGGGTGCAATCTATAGGGTCACAATGGAAGCCTTCTTCAACCACATGTGAAAAAGAGATCTATGAGAGAAGTGAAGGGTAAGCCTGAAGAAGCTGCTGGGGCAGATTGCAAGCCCTCTAGTTCTACTCCTAAATTACACCCTGGCACTGTAGGTAGGATTTTTCTCCTTTTAATAGGGACGTCAGCTTGCTTTCCATGACACCAACAACTTTGCTAAATAACCTGATTCACTGCATAATACACATATGGAAGGCAACCAGGGACTATCTTACCCTTCTCTTTTTACTAATAAACAAAACAAAACAAAACAAAACTTTGTTGATGGTTTCCTTTTTAGTTTGATATAGTCCCATTTATTTATTTTTGCTTTTACCTCTTTTGCCTGTGGGGTCAAGTTCATGAAGTGCTCTCTCAGTCCAAGGTCTATATGTTTCGTACCAATGCTTTCTTCTATGAACTTTATTGTTTTGGGTCTTATGTGGAGGTCCTTAATCCACTTTGAGTTAATTTTAGTATATGGTGACAGTTCACAGTCCGGATTCATACTTTTGCATGTGGTTTTTCAATTTTCTCAGCACTATTTACTAAAGAGGCTTTCTTTTCCCCATTGTATATTTTTTGCTCCTTTGTCAAAAATTACCTGGCCATATATTTGTGGGTTTATTTCTGGGTTTTTTATTCTGTTCCATTGGTCTGTATGTCTGTTTCTCTGCCAATATCAAGCTATTTTGATTATTGATGCTTTGTAGTATAGACTGAAGTCAGCGAGTGTGATGCCTCCAGCCTTATTTTTTTTTTCAGAGTATAGCTTTGGCGATTCAGGGTCTTTTGTGGTTCCATATGAATCTGATAATTTTTTTTAATTGTTTTTGACAGAGAGAAAGAGATACAGAGACAGAGAGAAGGGGGAGGGCCCAGAACAGTCTCCATAGTTGCATATCATTTGTTTTTCCACATAGTTTTATTCCACAGGTGGGAGTGGGGCTGCACAGGGCAGGAACTGGGCCAGGGTCTTCACCCCGGTGAGAACTGAACTGGGGGCACTCCCCAGTTCAGCATATGGATCCACACAGGCCAGGGCCGGGATTCAATCCTCGGCCCCCAGGGCTGCAAAGTGAGTGCTTAACCCACTGAGCCATTCCGGCTTCCCCTGAATCTGATAATTTTTAAAATCTATTTCTTGAAAGAATGTCTGTGGAATTTTGATTGAAATTGTATTAAACATGTATATTACTTTGGGTAATATGGCCATTTTAACTATGTTGATTCTTCTAATTCATGAACACGGAATATCTTTCCATTTCTTTGTATCTTCTTCAATTTCTTTTAATGGTGTCTTATAGTTTTCCATGTATAAATCATTCATGTTCTTTGTTAAGTTTATTCCTAAGTATTTTATTCTTTTTGTTTTAATCACCAACCGAATGGGGGAAAATATTGGCAAATAACGCCTCTGATAAGGGGCTAATATCTAAAATATACACAGAACTCATACAACTCAACAAGAACAATCCAATTAAGAAATGGACAGAAAATAAAAAAAGAAGTGGACAAAAGACATAAACAAACACTTCTTTCAAGAACACATACAATTAGCCAACAGATACATGAAAAAATGCTCAACATGGGGAAGCCAGGATGGCTCAGTGGGTTAAGCGCTCACTTTGAAGCCCCAGGGACCGAGGATCGAATCCTGGCCCCGGACCGTGTGGACCCATTTGCTGAACTGGGGAGTGCCCCCAGTTCAGTTCTCATCAGGGTGAGACCCCAGCCTAGTTCCCCGCGCCCATCTATGGAGTGAAACTATGTGGAAAAACCGATGATGTGCAACTATGGAGACTGCTCTGGGCCCTCCCCCTTCTCTCTGTCTCTGTATCTCTCTCTCTCTGTCAAAAGCAATAAAAATAAATCTTAAAAAAAAAATGCTCAACATCACTAGCAATTAGGAAAATGCAAATTAAAACCACAATGAGATATCACTTCACACCTGTTACCAGTAGAATGGCTATAATCAATAAGACAAGGAACACCATGTGCTGGAGAGGCTGTGGACAAAAAGGAACCCTCATACACTGCTGGTGGGAATGTAAACTGGTACAACCACTATGGAAGGCTGTATGAAGATTCCTCAAAAAACTAGAAATGGAATTGCCACATGACCCCAAAAACCTGAAAACCTTAATCCACAAAGATATATGTATCCCAATATTCATTGCAGCACTGTTCACAGTGGCCAAGTCATGGAAACAACCAAAGTGTCCTTTGATAGATGACTGGATAAAGAAGTTGTGGTACATTTACACAATGGAATACTACTCAGCAATAAGAAAAGATGAAATACAGCCATTTGTGACAACGTGGATGGGCCTTGAAAACATTTTATTGAGCAAAATAAGCCAGACTGAAAGAATCAAGAAACGTATTACCTCATTCATAGGTGGAATATAAAACTGAAAGTAACAAAGAAACAAAAACTCATGGACACAGTCAGTAGTTTAGTGGTTACCTGAGGGTAAAGAGGATGTGGGTGGGAGAACTGGGGGTGGGGTGTAGGGAGGGGGAATCAAATATATAATGATGGAAAGAAAGCTGATTCTGGGAAGGCCGGGACGGCTCGGCGGGTTGAGCGCTCGCTTTGAGGCCATGGGGACCGAGGATCGAATCCCGGCTCCGGCCCAGGCGGGACCCACGTGCTGAACTGGGGAGTTCCCACAGTTCGGTTCTCTAGCTGTCTCTGTCTCTGTCTCTCTCTCTATCTGTCAAAAAGTAAAATGGAGATAACTATGCACTGAAGACAGAAAGATAATTTCTCTCTATAAATGTGAAAAGATAAAAAAAAAAAAAAAAAGAAAGCTGATTCTGGGTGGTGAGCGCATAATGCAATGCATAGACAATGTAATGTAGAATTTTACAACTGGAAATAATGTAATTGTTATCAACCAATGGCACTCCAATAAATTTAACAATTAAAAAAAAAAGGAACTTAGAGATGTTAAGAAACTTGCCCAACATCACCCAGTTACTCAATAGTAGATTAGGACTTTAGAATTTCAGGTTACAATTCCCATCTGGGGCATAAATCTTTTCTAGAGATGCCCTGCCAACTAGTTGTACACATCATACTCAGAAACTGCCAGGAAATTTCAGATTTTGTTTTTCAATCATCAGATCAAGGGTTGTTTTTATTTCCACATACTTACCTTTTTAAATCTATCTGACTTAAGTAAATATTAAAATAAGCTGGCGTTCCTGGAAGCTCACTAATCAAATTACATAAGTAGAGTGAGGTAAAGAGGCAAAGTGGAGGGTGGCCTAGAAGTAAGATGAGAGTGGGAGGTTGAGCTAAACTTGTCTTGGTTTGAAATTTTATGAATAACACAACGTAAACTAGCTGCCTGCCTAACCTCTGACTCATTCCTTAGTCTTTTTTCAAACATTACTTCTTCTGAGAAGCCTTCTCTGATTCCCCAAGTCTAGATTTCAAAGAACTTCTATCTTTAGTTTTCTTTGCTTCATAAAAAAATGTGTACCCAAATTTTCTCAAGGATGCTATTTACCCTTTTTAACCTTTTTAGAAATGAAAACTGTGCTAACTTTGCCAGTTTTTATGATACAATCTTTAATTCCAAATTAGTGGGAAACTTTCAACTATGGAGTGAAGAGGTTGGCAAATCCTCTCCTCCAAAAACAAGTATTAAATTGAACAAAACTGTCAAGAACAGTAGTTTAAGGTCTCTGGAAATCAGCCAAAGATAAACAACAAATTGAGAATCATTATTCATGAAAAGCTGCCATCTCTTCGGCAGGAATCTGATATATCCTTGCTGGGTCTGTACCCCATCTCTACTTGAGCCCAACAGGCAAGAATGGCAGAGCTGACCAGGTAAGCAGTAGTTTTGCAGACAGAGAGGGTAGGCTCAGTTTCAGGTAGTAAGAGCAGCAAACTTGGTAGGAAATGAACAGGGAAAACCCACAGCTTTTCTAGTCTGAGCTTGAGTCCCTGGTTGAGGCAAGCAGCAGACCAATCAGAAATTTAGCAGTGAGATCCTGGATATGAGAGTCATCAAAGGGCTGGAATAAGCTTTCCATACATAGCCAGCTGACAGGAACACTGCTTACATGCCTGAGGTGATTTGTGGGAGCCAAGCTAAAAGCTAACACCAAGACTGATTTGAGAACCAGCTGAACTCTGAATGACCTCCCAGGCTGTGACAAGCAAAAATGTTTCAGATATTTCCCAATGTCCTGTAGCAGGAGTAGGGGAGCAATATAGCCTCCAGTTGGGAATCATGCTCTAGAGCAGGGGTGTCAAACTCAATTAAAACACGGGCCATTTGGTGCAACAGGCAAGATTCACGCGGGCCACATCACATTTACAAACGTCGCCGGAACTGAGTCAGCGCGTTTATACACGCCCCCAGGCCCCCAGGAAAGGCACTGGGCCACGTGTATACTCGTCTTCAGTAGTTAAAGGGTTAACGAGGGAATCGCGTGTACGGTATTGCCTCCATCTCCCCTAAGCACTATTTTCTTCATAACAATGTTTTATATTTTCATTTTATTTCAGAGCATCGTGGGCCACAAAAAATTACCTCAGGGGCCGCATGCAGCCTGCCGGCCGCCAATTTGACACCCCTGCTCTAGAGTAACTATTAAGAAAATAGCTTTTAAAAAAGTTTTATTTTAAAGCAGTAGAAGAATTAAAATGGTACACTAAAAAAATTTTTTTAACACAAAAGATAGCCGTAAATGAGGAACAGAACAAAAATAACATAAGACCTGAAGAAAATAAATAGTGAAATGACAGATATAAATCTAGTGACATCAATAATTACATTACTATAAATGGAGTAAACTTTTATATCAAAGATAGAAATTGTGGGACTGAATACAAAAGCAAGACCCAACTGTATACAGTCCATAAGAGACATACTTTAGATCCAAAGACACAATTGAAAGTAAGAAGATAAAAAAATATATACCATGCAAATAGTAATTGTAAGAGTACTTGAATATGAATTTATATGAATCTACTTTAAAAATAAAGATACTACTAGAGACAAACAGGAATATTTTAAAGCTTTTTTAAAAGACATTTTATTGTTTTTGACAGAGACAGGGAGAGACAGAGACACATAGACAGGGAGAACGGGGAGGGCCCAGAACAGTCTCCATAGTTGTACATCATTAGTTTTCAACATGGTTTCATTCCACACAGGTGGGTGGGGGCCAAGCAGGGCGGGAACTGAGCTGGGGGCCTCCTGCATGGGAGGCACGCCTTCTCAAGCCAGGGGCCGAACTGGAGAGCAAGAACCGAACTGGGGGCCTCCTGCATGGGAAGCACAGCCCAGTTCGGCATATGGGTCCACATGGGCTGGGGCCAGGATTCAACCCTTGGTCCACAGGGCTGCAAATCGAATGCTTAACCCACTGAGTCATCCAGCTTCCCCAGTATTTTATAATGTCATTATATCTGGAAGGTATAAAATGTACAATGTATATGCTCCTAATAACAGAACCTCAAAATAATTTGAAGTAAAATGAACAGAATTAAAAAGAAAAATAGACAACTCAACAACTATAGTTGATTTCAATATTCCTCTCTTGAGTATTGATAAAACATTAGCACAGAAAATTAGTAAAATAAGAAAACTTGAACGTTACCAACCAATCTGACCTGATAGTTATAAAACTCTCTACTCACAATACAATTCCTTTTCAAGCACATGAAAAACATTGTCTAGAAAAAATGATATGCTAGGCCATAAACAAGTCTTTAAAAAAATTGAAAGACTGAAATCACACAAAGATTGCTCTACAATCATGGAGGAATTAAATGGAATTCAACAAGAAGAAATTTGAAAGCACACCCCCCCCACCCCATATTTGGAAATTAAACAAAACATGTGTAAATAATCCTTGGGTCAAAGAAAAAAAAAATCACATGGGAAATTAGAGACTATCTTAAAGTAGATGAAAATAAGAAAATTGTGGAATGCAATTAAAACTTGGCTTAGAGGGAGTGTTAAAGCTTTTCATGTGCTCAATATCATTATTTAGCAGAAAAATGAAAATTAAAACCATGATAGGATACCACCACACATATACTGCTATGGTTATAAATCAAAAGACTGACAATGCAAGTGTTGGTGAGGGTTTAGAGAAAATAGAACTCTGATACATTGCTGGAGGGAATGTAAAATTTGGTATGGTCACAATGGAAAAAAGTTTGACAATTTCTTAAAAAGTTAAACATACCATATAATCCATCAATTCCATTCCCAGGTATCTGCTCAAGATAAATGAAAACATATATTCACATAAAGGCTATTTCAATTTCACAGTAGCATTTTTTACATTAGCCCAAAACTAGAAGCAATCTAATGTCCCTCACTGGTGAATGGATTAAACAAAGTGTGGTATACTCATATTACAGAATACAATTCAACAATAAAAAAGATGGAACTAGTGAGATATGCAACAATGTGGATAAGCCTGAAAACATTATTCTGAATAAAAGAAGCCAGACACAAAAGACTACATATTGTATGGTGCAATTTATATAAATTTTCTAAAAAAAGGTAAATCTACAGAGACAGAAAGCAGATCAGAGTTTGCCTGGGGAGATTGGAGTGGAAGTGGAAATTGACTTCAAGGCGCAAGAGAACATTTTGGATTAAAACAAAAATTTTTTTTTATTACTGGTCTGTCTAATGGTTGCACAAATAAATTTAGTAAATAATTATCAAACTGTATGTACAATAGCATAAAATTCAATGAGTGAATTTAAGGTACATAAATTATACCTCAATGAAACTGTTAAGAAAGAAAAAAGATGAGAGTCTCTAATCTAAAAAGGAAACAAAGACCAAAATTGATTGATCATGAGAAATGTCTCCAAACTCTTCTCAATTCTCTGCCATTAAGAGGGGCTTGAGTACATTAGAAAAGGATTCCGGGGAAAGCCGGGATGGCTCAGTGTGTTAAGCACTCACATTGCAGCGCCGGGGACCCAGGATCGAGTCCTGGCCCTGGCCCCAGCCCGTGCGGACCCATGTGCTGAACTGGGGCGTTCCCCCAGTTCAGTTCTCTCTCTGTCTCTGTATCTCTCTCTCTCTCTCTCCCTCTCTCTCTCTCTCTCTGTCAAAAACAATAAAAAACAATTAAGAAAAGAAAAGAATTCCTGGAGTCTGAAAGTCCAATCTAGTCCTCCTGGAGAAATCCCAACCAATTGGATCATAGATTCAGAAATGCAATTATTAATTCATTTAAACACCAAAGACTATAAAGAAAGAAGCTATTGCTTAAGATCTCCAGCAAGAATTGACTTATTCTGAGGGTGGCAGAGACTGCCAGAGTCCCACAATATGCACTCTTCTCTTTGTCCATAATAATGGAAGTTTTAGCTGAATGCATGGCTACTCAGAATGAGGACCACAATTTCAGCCTGTCTTGCAGCTAGCTGTGACAATGTGACTAAGTGCTGGCCAATGTATTGTGAGCACAAGCAAAACATCTGTGCTATGCCCTGAAAGGGCAGAGGCCTGTCCTCCCTTGCCCCATTCCTGTGGGCTGGAGCCATCTTGGACTATAAGATGGCACAGCAAAAACAAAAGGACTTTGAGCCCCTATTACAGATTCCATATTTGTCTCTATCTAGTCTCTATTATAAATTAATAGAAATGAGACACCATACCATTCTAGGTTTTTCCATGAGGAAGAAAGAAATGTCTGTCTTGTGTAATCCATTGTTAATTCTGGCATCTATGACATGTAGTTGAAACTATATTTTACAATAAAAATATAATCTGTTGTATACAATCCAGTGGCTATAGACTGTGAGCAGTAATTTCCAATTTTATTTACTAACCATTTGGAAAGGAAGAAAAGATGGGAAGGATGGAAAGAGGCAATAATAAAAGGAGAAAGGGAGAAAAAGAGAGAGATTTCTATCCAGCCATGATATTGGGAGCATTTTCTTGCTGAGCAATGAGACCAGTATATCCATACACCTAGGGAGGATGGCTCTGGCTGACAAACCATGTAAAGAACAGAAGCCAATATGAGAAATGCAAGAAACTACTGAAGCCATCCTGCCTTGGGAAGGGAGGCTCTTTCAGTCTCTTGGTTGCAGGTCTGAGCCCAGAGCTCCTGAAAAGCTCCCATGAAGAGGCTGTGGACAATTACAAGACAGGACCTGGGAGAGTCAAAGGAAGACCCTATGAGGCTACCTTGGGAGAAGAAAATGACATTTTTTATTTTTTAAGATTTATTTTATTGTTTTTGACAGACAGAGAGAGACAGAGAGAAGGGGGAGGGCCCAGAGCAGTCTCCATAGTTGTACGTCATCAGTCTTCGACTGGTTTGGTTCCACACAGGTGGGCAGGGGCTGTGCAGGGTGAGAACTGGGCTGGGGGCCTCCCGCATGGAAGCACACCCCAGTTCAGCATATGGGTCTCCATGGGCTGGGGCCGGGACTCGATCCTCAGTCCCTGGGGCTGCAAAGCAAGTGCTTAACCCACTGAACCATCCCAGGTTTCCCAACACTTTTTTAGAGAAGGCAGATAGCAAAAGGCATAAAATTATTATTTCTTATATTTCAATTACAGTTGACATTCAATATTACTTTATATTAGTTTCAGGGCTACAGCATAGCGGTTAGAAATTTATATAATTCATGAAATGATTCTCTCCCAATAAATCTAGTACCCACCTGGCAGAAAATTATTTTGAAATTATTTTGCCCCTAACTATGCCAATGCTGGAGAAGGAAGGCCACAGACATAGATGAATAAAATCAAAAGAACAAAGACAGAGATTGCAGTTAGTGGCTCCTGGGACTCAAACAAACCTCTGCCCTGTGAAAATACAGTGAAAGATTGAAGGGGAGTTTGGACATTGGAAGATAAGGAACTGTCCACTCCCACAGGCTTTCTAGAAGAACCATCTGCAGGAACCAAACAGGCAGGAAAATATTTTTCACAAGCAAGAAGGATCCAACATAACACATCAGTATTTGAAGACAAAGATCTCCAAATAAGCCACTGAAAGTGTCATAAATTGAAGATGAAGAAACTAATCAAATATGCCTTCTCTAAAACTGACAAAGAAACTTCTACTCTTGCTTGAGCAGAAGGCTGCAAGGACATGCAAGTGCTACAAAGCTAGATTCTGTAGAAAACTGTCATGCCTCTAAGAATTTGGAGAGCATCAGACTTGGAGTGGCCCACAAATTTGATGAGCAAAAAATACCGCCTTTTTTTCATTTATTAAAAAATACACCGTACTAGGGGAAGCCGGGATGGTTCAGCTGGTTAAGCCCTCCCTTTGCTGCCTCGGGGACCTAGGATTGAATCCCAGCCCTGGCCCATGCGGGCCCATATACTGAACTGGTGGGTGCTTCCCATGCAGGAGGTCCCCAGTTCAGTTCTCACACCCCACCCCTGTTTTGGTCCCTGGCTCGAGGGTGTGTGCCTCCCATGCTCGAGGCCCTCAGCCCAGTTCCTGCCCTGCGCGGCCCCCTGCCCACCTGTGTGGAACAAAACCAGTCGAAGACTGATGACGTACAACTGTGGAGACTGCTCTGGGCCCGCACCCTTCTCTCTCTGTCTCTGTCAAAGACAATAAAATAAACCTTAAAAAATATATATATATATATACATATATATATATATACTAATACTTGTTAGTTCTAGAAATATTATAAATAAAATTAAAAAGTATTCTCATTTCTATCACTCAGGAAAACACTGGTAGTGCCTACTTTTATGTTACATAACTTAATATAATATGTATATTATATTATATTATATATTAATATAAATATGTGGTAAATATATAATACTTTAATATATTCATTATACTCATAGGCTTTTGGAATTATATTTTTCCAGCTTTATTGATATAGTTGACTTATACATTGTATAACTTGATGTCTAATGTATTAATTTTTTTTTTTTAAGATTTATTTTTATTGTTTTTGACAGAGAGAGAGATACAGAGACAGACAGAGAGAAGGGGGAGGGTCCATAACAGTCTCCATAGTTGTACATCATCGGTTTTTCCACATAGTTTCATTCCACAGGTGGGTGCGGGGCTGCACAGGGCAGGAACTGGGCCGGGGTCTCACCCAGGTGAGAACTGAACTGGAGGCACTCCCCAATTCACCATATGGGTCCCCACAGATCGGGGCCGGGATTCGATTCTCGGTCCCAGGGCTGCAAAGTGAGCGCCTAACCCACTGAGCCATCCCGGCCTCCCCTGCATTGATTTTTTTAATCCATTTAAACTTAAAGTAATTATTGGTAGGTATGCACTGTATTTTGCCATGTATAATGTGCTCTTGTGTATAATGTGCACCCACGTTTTTGGCCCAAACTTTCAGGGTAAAAAACCTTTCATTTTAATTTTTTAATTCAAATTTTTATTTGTTTATATTTAGATACCTGTTTTTTGTATTATAAAGGAATTTTGGCATTTATTTTTTAACATTATGGTACAAAACATTTTATGCAACAAATAATGCCAAAACAGAAGAACAAAGTCAGAGAAAGGGAGGTGAACTGGACAGATGGGGCTGTGGATCACTACCCAGAGCCCAGCAGAACAGGAAATGAGCTGGGAGCCTGGGAACATGGGCCAAAACATCACCCTGCCAGATTCAAAGCCGAGAGCTGACAAGGGCAGAGGTACCAGAGGCTGAAGTGAGGGGTGACCCAGAATATGTTGGGGCCTGAGCCAAAGTAATTTTCATATTCCAGGCTATTATTTTACATACAGATATAGTTATTGATTTCTAGAGTTATACTTTTAGTTCATAAGCATAAATAAAAGAATTACAAACATTTATATAGATACAGAATTAGTCCTACCCATGTATAATGCCCACCCTTATTTTTCCCTCATAAATTTGGGCAAAAAAGTACACATTATACATGGCAAAATATGGTGGT
Source organism: Craseonycteris thonglongyai (assembly GCA_004027555.1). NCBI lineage: Eukaryota > Metazoa > Chordata > Mammalia > Chiroptera > Craseonycteridae > Craseonycteris > Craseonycteris thonglongyai. Next base: position 30,055 of record PVKE010002053.1, read on the forward strand.
TATTACCATCTTATTATTCATATTTTTTATCTTTTTTTTTAATCGTAAAGTAGTCCCTCTTAATATTCCTTGTAATACTGGATTGGTAATGATGAACTCCTTTAGCTTTATTTTGTCTGGGAAGCTGTTTGCCTGTCCTTGGATTCTAAATGATAGTTTTGCTAGGTAATCTTGGTCATAGGTCATTACTTTTCATCATTTTGAATATTTCTTGCCAATTCCCTCTGGCCTGCTAAGTTTCTGTTGAGAAATCAGTTGATAGTCTTATGGGAGCCCCCTAGAAGGCAACAAACTGCTTTTAAGATTCATTCTTTATCTTTAACCTTTGGCATTTTAATCATGATATGTCTTGATGTGGGCCTCTTTGGGTTCATCTTATTTGGAAACCCCTGGGCTCATATGTTTATTTTCTCCACCAGGTTAGGGGAATTTTCCATCATCATTTCTTCAAGTAGTTTTTCAATTCTTTGGTCTCTCTCTTCTCTTTCTGGTTCCCCTGTAATGTGAATGTTGGTGTGCTTGCTGTTGTCCAAGAGGCCCCTTAAACTAACCTCATTATTTTGGATTTTTTGTTCTTTTTCCTGTTCTGACTGGGTATTTTCTGCTGCCTTGTCTTTCAAACCACTGATTCAGTCCCCTGCTTTATGTAATTTAATGTTGATGCCCTCTAATGTAGTCTTCATTTCAGTTATTATATTGTTCAATTCTGACTGGTTCTTTTTTATGTTTTCTATCTCTATTTCTATGTTTCCTAGCTCTTTGTTAAAGGTGAAGTAATCAAGAAGTACAAATTGGTAGTTACATAATAGCAATAGGGATGTAAAGTATAGCATAGGGAATATAGTCAATTATATGGTGATAAGGATGTAGAGTGATTAATCAGAGGGATCACTTCTTAAATTATATAAGTGTTTAACATCTATGCTATATACCTGAAATAAATATAAAATAATATTGAATGTCAACTGGAATTTAAAAATTTAATTTTTTTTTTTAAGATTTATTTTTATTGTTTTCGACAGAGAGAGAGAGAGAGATACAGAGACAGAGAGAAGGGGGAGGGACTAGAACAGTCTTCATTGTTGCACATCATTGGTCTTTCCACATAGTTTCATTCCACAGGTGAGCCCGGGGCTGCACAGGGCAGGAACTGGGCTGGGGTCTCACCCTGGCGAGAACTGAACTGGGGGCACTCCCCAGTTCAGCATATGGATCCACACAGGCCGGGGTCGGGATTCTATCCTTGGTCCCCGGGGCTGCAAAGTGAGCACTCAACCCACTGAGCCATCCCTGCTTCTCCCGGAATTTAAAAATTTTAAAGTGTGGCAGGGGGAAGGTGAAGGGGAATAAGAGGTTCAAATGTTCAGGTGTAAAACAAATAAGTCACAAAAATGTAATGTAGAGCATAGAGAATATAGTCAATAATATTGTGATAGAATGGTACAGTGTCAGTTGGTTTGCTGGACTTATCATGGTGATCACTTCTTTTGGTATATAAATGTTGAAAAATTATGGTGTATACCTGAAACTAATATAATATTGTATACTAGCTATATTCTAATAAAAGTGTTTTTAAAAACTGTAGGAAAATACAGAAGCTATACAAGAAAAATTATGATCCTAATATTAAATAAACTAAAATGTAATATTGAAGCAGAAATTAATCTCACAAATTCAAAAAATACATTAATGATGGAGTGGCAGCTTAGCCCTCAGAGCAAATATAAAGTCTCCTATCTGCATAAGTTACCTCTTAAATGTCTGCTGTCCCCATCTTTATGCTCTTATATCTGGTGAATCTCTTACTGCCTTTCTGTCACAATGAGAGAGATGAGTCTTCTGTACAGTCACCCAGGACCTCATCTGCCTGACTACACAATGCAGCTGTGATTCTCCAGCCTTTCCACTTTGCCAACATACTTCCTGAAAGTGCACCCTGGTCCCTCCAGCTCTGGAAGTTCCAAACCTCATCTTCTTTCATCAGCCAAATCCAATTTCCTTGTCTGAAGGGAAAGATCCTGTTTCTCTGAGACATTATGTGCACCCAGAAGTCACATTCTCTTTTGTTTCTTTCCCTAAATTCTGTAATTTCTCTAAAGACACTAGAATTGGGAAAAACAAAGTTGGAAAAAGTGTAGAAAATGTGTTTGTGCTATTCTGTCAGATATCTCACCCTAGGTAAAAAAAAAAGTACCAAGTTGTCTCCCTATCTGAGTGGAGAAAGTGGGATAAGAAAACCAAGGAGCAATAAAAATGTGTAAATTAATATCTCAAAGTATTAACTAACCATAGCCTCCCCGTAGTAAATTCTTTTTTTTTTCAAAAAAGAAAATTTATTTTTGACCTAGATTCAACTCTTTCAATAGCATAGAGTCTGAGTTTTGAATTTTTCAGGACAGTCGGCACTGTGACTGACCTCCCCACATTCCCATTCTGTCCCATGATTAATCTAAACAATCTGTAGCAATTTACCCCCATGTCAGTGATTCATTCCAGGATGGACAAACTTAACCCAATTTGGATCAATGAGATTCAAGGAGTGCCTTGGTAAGGGCTCTAGGAAAGAACCTTCCTTAATCTTTAATACCATGGAAAGACAGGGTCTTTCTCCTGTAAATTGTGAATGAGGAAGAACAGAGTTCCCATTTCCACTGACAGTCATACCACAACAATAAAGATAATTCAATTGAGGTTCAAGCCAAAACTGTGGATGATAGAGCAAAGAAGCAGAGAGAACCTGCATCCTTGGTGCCATCATTCAGCTACTGCGGTCCTGCCCTAATTCTTTTTTTTTATTGTTTATGCCAATGTGATTTAGCTTCTTTGTTACTTGCTGCTCAGTGCATTCTACCTGATACAGAATTTGGTGCAAAGAATAGAAGTACAGCAAATAGCCCCCAAAGATATGTCCACATTCTAATCCCTGGAATCTGTGAATGCTACCTTATTTGGAAAAGGAGTCTTTTTCAGATGTAATTAAGTTACATTTTATTATTTTCAAGTTCAACCTGATGTTGAAGAGACGCAAATTAAAATCGTTTTCATTAAAAAATTCACATTTGACCTTTATTACATGACCTTTCCTCAAGAATACAGTCTTTTCAATAGAACTTCATATGGCTCAGAAGTTTAAGGCTTTAAAAAATTTTTAGTTCAGCGACTTATTTGACAATGTTACTAATTTCAGAATTTTATTCTGCTATAATTCAAATTCTAGTGTGAGAATTTGAACACCTGAGTTTTGCCTTGGCCACTATGAGAGGGCTTTGGGTAGCTTACAATCTCCTCTGAGCATTAATTACTTCTGTGGAACTATCAGCAGTTCCCAAGTGTCCAGGTGCATCAGAATCATGTAGGACCTTGTTACAAATACAGATTTCTGGGCCCCATCCCAAGCCTACTGAATCCGATTTTCTAACATCGGGACCTAGAAACCTGTATTTTAAATTAACCAGGCAATTATGATATACAGCCAAGTTTGGGAACCACTGAATTAGATGACCTCTAAGATTCTTCACAGCTCTACCAATTTGACTTTCTGATTTCTGTTTCTTCTATCACTGTCCTATCTCTACTACTAGATATTGTGCTAAAACAAATAAACAAACAAAAAAAGAAAACAAAATAGGCCAAGACCATTATTTAATCATGTTATATCCTTCCAGCACCTACACAATGCATGATGTGTAGTAGGCACTCAATAAATACTTGAAGAATTAATCAATGGTGATTAAATAAATGAATATTATTTTCATGTGAACCCAATCACCTATGAATAGAGAAATGTAAAGAGAGAAAAATATATTACAAACTTTTGTCTGGTATAATCTTGTACTCTCAGTTTGCCCAACTACATACTTCAAATAATGGGTTGAGTGAGGTTAATGCAGATTTAAAGATCCAATAGGAAAGTGGTTGAGATTCTCCTGTGGGCTGGATTGTGCCACAATATTTCCTAGAGGCAGTGATAGCTGAGGGAAACTCATGATTCAGCAAGAGCTAGTTTTCCTCTCCTTGACTTTTCTAGATCCAGAAAAGGCCGTATTTTGACAGGGTGACAGATGTTCTTGGGGCCGTGTTGCAGGTCTTTGAACCTGGAAAGGTTCAAAGGACCTCAGGTTTCTATAGGACCACAGTAAGTGGAAAGAGGCATTTATATTCTGTTAGAAGTTACCCATAAATTTGCCAGCAGTGGGTGTCAGCCAAGCAAAATGTCCCCAGAGCATCTAGAGACTTCACAGTCCCTTCTCCCAGCCCCCTCCTCTATACTCCACTGACCACCCCTTGGGCTTCCCCACTCAGACACTGTCTGCTGGCCTGGGAAGATACCGGCTCAGGATAAAATCTGTCACAGGGGTGGGCAATTTAGCCAAGGGGAGGTAGAGGAGTTTGGCATCCAGGCCAGGGTTGTAGCGGACACGGGGACTCCGGGAAACAATGGCGTGCTCCATGCTGTTGGTGACATCTCTGATCCTTGGCTCTGCCAGCTGCATCATGTTTGCTAGCTTGTCAGTATCTGTTTGAGGGTACAAAAAGAGAAAACATCAAATGTTCCAGTATTCCACATTAAAGATGGTTTCTTCTGAATTCCATACAAGCTCCTTTTCCATTGGATCGCTGATCTAACATTTTGGGCAAATTTATCACACCCTCCAGGTTGTTTACACCAACATCCTGTAAATAATCTTATTTCTCTTCCTAAATTCAAGAACTGTGTATTGAGGGGAGAACTGGATAGCTCAGTGGTTAAACACTCTTCTCACAGTTGTGAGGTCTGGGGTTCAATTACCACCCTGGCCCATGCAACCCCATATGCTGAACTGCAGTGCAACTGGTAACTGCTGGGATGGCTCTGCAGTGAAGGTGCTCACCTCCCCTGCAGGAGGGTCCCGGTTCGGTTCCTGCCCCACCCAGGTCCTGCATCCACCTGTGTGGAATGACACTGTGTCATAACTAACGACGTACAACTATGGAAACTGCTCTGGGCCCTCCCCCCTTTTCTCTCACCTTCTCTCAAAACAATAAAATAAATCTTTAAAATAAAAAGAGAGAATTGTGTGTTGAATTCTTACTATGGTATTAGATTAGTAACAAGAAAAACTGTGCCCAGTCCTGCTGCTTATTAGTTGTGTGACCTTGAGCTTAAACTGTCATCTGTAAAATGGGGATAATAATACCTGCCCCAGAGAATAGTAAAGATGAATAATAGGGTAGACAGTGGAGGAGGACAGGATAAAAAACATGTGTATGTAAGTGCAAAGAAAAACTAGAAGCAAATAGGTAAAAATATTGTCTTGCTGGTGGGGTTCTTAGTCACTGGAGGTGTTTTTTCCTCCTAGAGTTCCCAAATTTTCTACAAAAGCATGCAGGAAAAAATGTTGTTAAAAAATAGTAGCACTGCCCTTCCCTTGGTCATAAGGCCATTATAGGGCTCAAATGATTTAAGGCACAGACAGGCACTTTGTAAAGCTCGGACAAATGTGAGGGGTATTCTGTTAGCCTGTGCACGTGGGTGTGGACTAGCCAAGTGGTCAAGTCTGCCAAAGCTCATAATACAAGCAGGAGACAAGGCACACAATGGGCACATGTATCTGACCTGCACCTGTATCCTAGGGCTCATACTTCAGTGAGAACTCCAAGCACTCCAGAGAAGTGGTGCCTGAGAGTAAGACTTTGAGATCAGGGATTAAAGCTTTAAAAACAAAGAGGTAGCAAAAGCAGGTTTGATTTGGGGGATGGGAAGAGTAGGAATTCACACCCTCTGTGCCGGACACTGGTAGCAGCTGATGAGGACAGGACTGTATCATTCCTTAACCCCGACTTTGAGGAAGTTCCTGTTCTGTTTCCACACTACACTTTGGGCTCTCCCAAAGAGCTATGCTGACTTAAAGTGCTAATGTCTTAGGAAGCCAACACTCTTTCCTGCATCTTTGGGCCTGACAGTCTACCACCAGGAGGTCCCAAGCAGGGAGGAGAGTGTCAGAGGACTCATTCAAGACGCTTAGGGCTGTGTGTGCGCCCCCAGAGGGAAAGCTGTGTGGGCTGATGAGGGTGAGGCAAGCTGATGTGATAGGGTGGCTTTGGAAGTAGGCTCTGAAAGAGGAAAATGACCTGCATAGCCTGTGGGGTGGAAGAAGCTACCTGAGACATGGAAGTGCTATAAGGCACATTCTTGAATTGTTCTCTCAGATATTTAGTGAGCTCCTATTTTGTGTTGGGCATCCTATTAGACACGAAATGGGAAGGGGTACAGAGGTAGCCAAAGCATGGGCTTTGGATTCGGGCAACTTGGAAATGTTTGTGATATTGTGAGAATTAAGCCAGCAAAAATTCATAAAGTGTCAGATACCAGGCTTTGACAGTTAGTACAGACCCAATAGTTGAGTATCTATCCCCTCTCCTTTGCCAGAGACAGGTCCTGGGCTAGTCCCTCCCCAGGAAGAAAGGGAACCAAATGGGGAATCTTTGATGGCTTCCCTGGCAAGGTTAAAATAAAGAAAAACTTGGCAGCTGACTGTGTTGTTCCTCTCCAGGAGTTGAGGCTGTGGCTCAACTCCAGGCCTGTTAGGACAAGAATACTGAGCTCTGTCCACGTGCCTGTCCTGGTGATTCCGTGTGCTGCTTCTTTGAGGGTGTTCCCATGATAGGTTGCTAATATATAGTAACTATATATGTAGTCCCATGTATAATGCTATATACAGAACTATACCATAGTTCTATTTTGGGTGTACAGTATTCCAAGGTACTTAGCCTGGTCCCAGGGCTCACAGGCCAGGGGCACATCTGGGTGGCCACAGTAAATTGCTGGAGTTTGTGCCCTGTGGTTCTGTATGACCACTCTGAAATATTTCTCCAGTCTGTCCCCACAGCAACTGCCCCCTGAAATACTACCCCACCCCACCACACACACACACATATACAGTTCCCACAGCCGTGCCTTTGTCATTCCTTCCCTGGGTTTCTGCAATAGCCTCACAGCTGCTCTCATGTCTCCACCCTCATCCTTCCCACAGTGAGACAGTTCCGATCAGGTCATTTCAGAGCCATTTATTTAAAGGCTCTCCAGTGCCTTCAGGATAAGAGCCTTACTTAGTGGGGCCATCGAAGCCTTTTATGATCCACCTCATCTCTCCCAGCCTCCTCCCCCACCAAGACCCCTTCACACTTCTCTTAAGCCCACTAGTCCTCAGAGTGATGGCTAAGATTTGCTGAGCTCTTATTGAGGGGCAGGAGAGGTAGCTTAGGAAAGTGAGTGCCTCCTCTAGAATACAGCGTGAGGCGCCTCACTGGTCACACAAGTAACAGGTGAATGCATCCAGCCCTTCCAGCTGGAGAAAAACGAGAACCAGTCTCATTCAGCAAAGCCAATCCTTATGACCTGAACCTGACGTTTAGCTAATTATATAATGTCATTATAATTTTATTTACATTAGCATTGCTAGAACTCCTAGCATGCATCTGATGCCATGAGAGTTTCAGAGGAACAAAATAAGGAAGATAGAGTAGGGAAACAGAAGGTCCTGGTCAGGGAAAGAGACTGATGAGCCATGTCAATGGGACATTACCAATTCCTGCCCCAGGAGATATAAATCCCCCTGGTCAAGACTTCTTGGGCGCGACTCAATTTCTGAGTTCGCCCACACTTCCCTCTCAAGTGTACTTTTGTGTCAATAAACTCCCTGTGCTTTCTTGCATCTGTTTCTTTCTTGCGTAGAGACAAGAACCTGGTTACCGCTGCTTTAGTTAAGTCCTGTTATGCATCCTGTGAGCTCCGGCAACATTATTACATGGCTGAGCTGAGTACTTTACATCCTTGTTTAATTCTCCAAACAACCCATGAAAGATGAATTATACTTTATAATGAAGAAACTGAGGTTTAAAGAGTTGTGTGGTGTAGAGTGATGGCCATCACCCAAATTCTGAATCCACACTGCCTCCAGAAGCGTGTAACGAGCTATCAGGTCTCCAAAATGCTGCTCATGCTCGTCCCTCTGCAGGAAATATCTGCCATCGTCTTCCCTGTTGGTGAACTCTTATTCGCTCTGCAAAGCCCACTAAGGCATGCATCTTCACCTTGCTGAGACACCTGAATTAAGATTCAGTACTGTGGTTTTGTTTTGTTTACATGTCCATTGTTGCGTTATTCTCTGCTTGGTGTTGTATTTACTTTTAGATCTCCTCTGCTAGATTCTCGGAGACTTTGTCTCAGCTCTGTGTTCCCACAAACACGATTTAAACTGAAGTAAAATTTAGAGTATAATCACTTGAAATTTTTTTTTAAACTAAAAGTAGTCAAATGTCTGCCTGAAAAATCTTTCTCTGCAATTAAGGGATGGATGATAGGTGAATTAGCACATAGCATTTTATAAACCCAATCCTTACTATTCTACAGAAAAAGGATAGCAGCTTTTGACATGGTTTTCAGAGAAAGTTTGCCTTTTTCCATATTCTTTTATGTTCCACAGAAGATAACAACTTCTGCCTGCCCTGGGCCACTTTACATACTCAGAAAATGGCCTTGTGAGGTTTCCAGACATTGATTGAATCTGTATTGCATCTCAGCCCCGTAGGAGCCCCATACATAACTTAGACCACTCTTTACTAGAGAGTTTTAGGGTTATCTCATGAGTGACATATAGTATTGCCCCCACCCCCACCCCTCCTCTTATCTATTTCCCTTGTTTAAAGCAACAGCTGCATAGTTTTCTCTGGGATTCTTGTCTCTCCCACTCTGAGTCCTTTGGTCTGGGCAGAGCACATGGCCCAGCCTGAGCCAATCAGATCGTTACATTCCCCTGGGCACAGTGATGGGCTCAGGGTTGAGTTCCCTCAGAAGGGACATCTTGCAGTTCCCTCTGATCCTGCCATCATAAGCCCACCAAGACAGAGTGAACCTTAGGCCTTTTGGGGGAGCTACTGAAAGGACTATTCCTGGGAGGAGATGAGCTGCTGCAGCTATGTCACCCCCCAGAGGAGAGAGCTTGTGAGACCTGAGCCAGATAAAAGAAGCAGAGCCAAAAAATAGGGTAAAACCAGGTCCTAACATCATTCCCATACTGGATCAGACTATGCCTGAAGCCCATTTCCCTCAACATTTTAGTCATGAGTGTCAAGAAATTCCTTTTATGCTTTAATTTGGGTTGGATTTTCTATCATCACTGAGAAAGTTCCAACTGATGTAAATCCTTAGGACCTTTATCCTCCTTATAGAATTCTAATATGTCTAGAACTAAAAGATTCTTTAAGGAAAACTACTCTGAATATTTTCCTCTAAATCAACGAATAATGGTACTTCCATCCACCAAGTTCCTTGAACTATAAACCTTGCACACATCGAGGATGGTTTCCTCTCCCTCCCAGTGCTTGCAGGTCTAACATACGAGGGCTGTCTGCAAAGTAGCCAGCCATGTAATATGAAAAATAGAGGCATTTATGGCTGGATTTTTCCTGGACAACCCTCGTACACTTGACATCTATTAACTTCTGTCCATTTTCTACACCTTCTATCTAGTCCATACCAGCATCATGTCTAGCCAGAGCAGTCTTTCCTAAACACAAATCAGATTGTGTCTTGAATCCTCACTGTGCTTTGAGGCTCTAATTTACCCTGTGCTCCTCCTCTTCCTCACCTTACTCCCCACCCTCTGGCATTCTTAATGTTCCTCTAAAGACTTTTCTGCTTCAGGGACTTCCTGAAGCAGCCTCCCTGCCTGTCCTCCCTTTCCACTTTTCAGTAGTGCCTAACTCATACCTCCCAAAGTCAACTCAGAGAAGCCCTCCCTTATGCTATCATCTAAACTGGGGCCCCAACTTCCAGCCGCATTCTTCTTGCATAGCCCTGTGCTCCATGGTACTTAACCACACTTGCCATTCAATACATGTGTGTTTATTCAGTCCGGTCTCCCCTACTGGGCCTCAAGCTACAGGCAATGAGCTGTGAGCCCTGCTGCTTAGTCTACTCTCACCCACTAGCCCCACACAGTATGTGGCATGTGGTGGGCTCTCCATAGGTGTGTATTAAGTAAATAAATTGTTATCATAGTTTTAGTGTCTGGCCTTTTTACTCTGTTGGTGTGTGATGTTCAGGAGCGCATGACACTAAACTCCTCTTGATAGTTAGATACCTGCCATGGATTTGATCAAGTGATTACACTTAACCCATCCAATGTTTCTGGGTATATTTCAAAAATTCATCACTTTGGATTTTAGATAATTACTAGGAATATTTCTTTGCAATATAAGAACTGATAGCTTTATAGGTAGCAGTGTAATGAAGAAAAGAAGTCCATGCTGTCTGAGGGAGGGATAAAAACAAACTTTTAAATCAAATTGTTCTTACCAGGGACCAGGTAAGCACTTTGTATATAATAATTTGTTGAATTCTCATTACTTATTACAGATGAGAAAACTGAGTATCTTGTTCAAGGCAAGCAAGAGAACTAAAATTTGCACTCAGGCAGCCTAGTTCCAGAGTCTAAGAGCTTAACAACAACAGCAAATGGCCTTACAGGGACTTTCACGGAAGCCAAGTAAAAAAAGAAAAAAATACCTGGGTTAGAGAAATGTGTAACTAGACTGTTGAGGTCCACAGGGAGCAGGAATGGGGCTGAGAGCCTGGCTGCTTCACTCTGGCCCAAGAAAACCTCCTGAGTCAACAAAGTGGCAGCCCTACTTTCTTGGCTGATGGCCAGGTCAGAGAAGCAGCTGGAGAAGTGAGATGCTTTCAGCGGAGGTGCCAGCTAATTGTGCCAGAGCCAGTCTCTTCTGACAAGGCCGTTGCTCACAATGGCAGCTACAGAGGTGGCTCTGCAATGTTTGGAGCCAGAGAAATGGAGAGAACTAGGAAGTCTTCTGGGCCATCCTCTCCTGAAACCATAACTTCTGCTCCAAGATTACATGATTTGAGTGAATGCCAGGCCTTCTGATCCTCAGAGCGGCCTTCTCTCTCCTACCATGAGGTGCTCCACCAGGTCTTTTGGCCAGTTCATCTTCCACTGCACCCTCAGGCTACCCTCTCCTCCTGAGCCCCAATGGTCAGGACTCCATTCATTCCCTCAAACTGCAATAACTACACAAAGTTTTTGGGTAGCATAAAAAACAGCTGTGATGTCCCCCTTCTCTACTCTCCAAAAACACCTGAGGTTCACAGGAGACCCTCTGCTCATAGATGAAGAGAGCGACCTAGAGCCTCTTCCTTTTATAAAACAGACTCGTGTGCTCCTTTTCCTCTTTATTGACCTAATAAGCACTTAGTGTGTGCAAGATACTTCACAGGTCTTAATCCTCATAGCAGCCTTGTGGAGTAGGCACTAGCATTCGCTTCATTTTGTAGATGAGAACACTGAGGCATAGGACGACAGGTAACATGTCCAAAGTCTCCTAGCTGGTAAGTGATAGAGCTAGGATTCAAACCCAGGCAATCTGGTTCAAGCAGTAATAACTTCTCTGTACTTTTGTCACTACATTTTTACCTGATTCACCAGCATAATGCTGTATGGGGGAGCAGATGTCAGGAGAGGGCAGCATCCCTGGACAACATCTCTCCTAACTCCCCGTCTCCCCAACAGCTATGGTTCTGCCACTCCCAGCAGTTACGCACTTGGTCTCTGTTCCCAAACCCCAGCTCTGCCACTGGTTGTGTGGCCTTGAGCCTATAACCCCTCTGAGGCTCCATCTCATCACCTGTAAAATGAAAGTGGGTCAGTGACCCCAAGACCTCCCTGTCCCTCTTGGAGACCTGTCTCCCTCCCAGAGAACTCACAGACACGGAAGTACTCCTCTCCATAGCTGTCCCGGGTCTCCTGAGGCAGCCGCTCCCACAGTTTCTGCAAGTGTGACCCCATACCCTCCTTGCCCAAAATGGATGTCCGATAGTTCCCTGGCTCAATGATGCTGACTTTCACGCCAAAGTAGTGGAGCTCACGCCTGGAAAAGAAGAGCTGGACTTAGTCTGGGGCCCCAAGGTGACAAAGAATCATCAAAAAGAGACATCTGACAGCTCTCCATGGGCTGGTCTCCCCAAGGACCTAGAATTGTTCTCCTGAATGCTGCACCAGGCCAGGCTTTGCTTTCATGCAAGTAAACCCTGAAATAGGGTTTCAGCCCTTCCCCAAACCTGGTCTCTGGGAAATTCACTTTAGGCAAACCCAGCAAGAGGAAGTTAACGGGGATTCTAGACCAAAGCCTTGCCTCCCACCAGGTCTCACCCACTCAGCCCCACACCCAACACTCACATGGCAAAAGGAGTGAGGGGGTCAATGCAAGGCACGTCTGCCCCCAGTCCTCTCTGTCTGTTTGAGGGACAATCTCTCCTACTCCCACAGGCCCAAACAAGGTTTCATTTATTCTGGGACAGCTCAAGGACAGGCAGGAAGATAGCCTCCTATCACCACTCCTCCTCTCCTCATCCCGTCTTCTCTTGGTCCTTAGGGGAAACCCTCTGAGGCATAACCTTCTTCCTGCTACTGTTTTATCTTCCTCCCTTCAGAACTCCCCTGCCCACTGTCGTTTCCCCCGCCTCCAGCCCTCTCTTCCTGAGGTGGAACCGCTGGACTCCCACCCAGAGTGGTTTAGCACCAGGGCCCGGTCACCTGATGCTGTCCGAGAAGGCCTCAACACCAAACTTGGAGACGCAGTAGCCACCGCCAATGATAGCCACGCGACCACCAGAGCTGGACATGTTGACGACCCTGCCCCGGGCTTTCTTGACCATGGGCAGCATGTGGAGGGTGACTTCGATCAGTCCCACCAGGTTCACATTGATCACCTTCACAAAGTCCTCCTTGGTCAACCATTCATTGGGACCACTGGGCAGGCCCACACCAGCGTTGTTCACCAGGGCCCAGAGCCCTGGAGGCAAGACAGGGAGAGAAAGCCCCACAGAAATTAGCATTGTCTTTGGAAAAGCGCTAGGGTCTACTACCCACCAGCTTAGGGCTGCCAAGGATGGTTGAGCAGGTGCACAAGGCACAAGAGAGCCAGCTGGCACCAGGGGTGGGGAGCTTTGACAGCCCAAAGGAAGATGTGCCTTTTTCTAATTAGTTTTCCCTAAAGGGCCACTTTTTCTGATTCACACAGTCTGCCAGATGGGCCCTGTACCAGGTAACATTCCAAGCTTTAGCTAATACCATCTAAATTATCAGCTCTGGGAAAAAAGAGAGATCGTTTTCACACCAATGAATAAATGTTTGAGTTTCTACCCTCATTGTGCTTCCTCCTTCATATTCACCTAAGTATAAAAAACTGAATCCATTACACACATTATCAAGATCGCTCCATTCATTCACGCACTCATGCAACTATTCATTCATGTATGTATTCTCTGTCGGTTACAGAGGATGGTACTAGAAACTTAAAATGAGTAAGACAGGGTCTTACCACTCAAGGAGTTCACAAATCAGAGGAGAAGAAATAAATCATAGCCGTAAATAAATACATAAAATATTTAAATAAAATAATTATTAAAAATAATGTGGGGGGTGCCAGGATGAGTCAGCAGGTTGAGCGCTTGTCTTATAGCCCGAGGGTTTGAAAATCAAGTCCTGGTCCTGGACTGTGGGGACCCATATGCTGAACTGGGGTGAGCTTCCCATGCCGAAGGCCCACGGTCCAGTTCCTGCCCTGCGCAGCCCCGTGCCCACCTGTGTGGAATGAAACTATGTTGAAAATTAATGATGTACAATTATGGAGACTGCTCTGGGACCTCCCCCTTCTCTCTCTGTCAAAAGTATTAAAATAAATCGTTTTAAAAATGTGGGGAAGCTGGGATAGCTCTGTGGGTTAAGTGCTCCCTTTGCAGCCCCGGAGCCCAAGGATCAAATTTCAGCTCCGGCCCATGCGGACCCATATGCTGAACTGGGGTGTGCCCCCCAGTTCAGTTCTTGCCGGGACCTATGTGGAAGACTCCCAGCCCAGTTCCTGCCCTGCGCAGCCCCGCTCCCACCTGAGGAGTGAAACTATATGGAAAACTAATGTCAACTATGGAGACTGCTCTGGGCCCTCCCCCTTCTCTCTGTCTGTCTCTCTCTCTCTCTGTCAAAAAATAATAAAAATAAACCTTTTAAAAAATGTGAGGGGAAGCCGGGATGGCTCAGTGGGTTAAGCGCTCACTTTGCAGCACCGGGGACTGGGGATCGAGTCCCAGCCCCGGCCCGTGCGGAACCATATGCTGAACTGGGAGCTCCCCCAGTTCAGTTCTCTCTCTGTCTCTGTATCTCTCTCTCTCTCTCTGTCTCTGTCAAAATAAATAAATAAATAAATAAATATTAAAAAAAACGTGAAAAGGTCTCTCTAAGGTAATTAAATTGAGTTGGTATAAACAGAGAGAAATAATGCCAAGTATTGTCATTCAACTCTGTAGGCACTCGGCCAGACGAGGAGCTCAAGTTCTAGTCCTGGTTCCACCTTCAGCCTTGGGCAAGTCACTACATTTCTCTGGGCCTCAGAGTTTTTGTTGATTGGATTCAAAAAGAAGTTTCCAGCCTGTGGTTTGCAATCCTGAGAGCTTTCCAGGCCAAACCCTAGAAGCTGCTAAGGGAGCAAGATGTAGGAGCTCAACTTTCATTTGTTTTCCATATTGAGCTTCCAAGTAAAATTTCACTTATGGGGAGAATGTTTGATGCTAAAAGCATGTTGGAAAAGCCTCTAAATGACCCCTGAAGGATGCCTTCCAGCTCTTTCATTCAGGGATTCCATGAGCCCCACTGCCCTGGCTCCTTCCCTCCCCCGGCCCCATGCCACCACTTCTGGAAACCCCAAGACTCTGAAACCCAAGTGGTCTCCAGCTGTGGAGAAGGACCACACACTCACCACTCCCTCTGACCATTCCTGGTAAGTGGCTCTGCCTGCTGGAGAACCGGGGCAACCTTAATTTTTTTTCTGCCAAGAGCAACTACAGATGTGCCAGAGCAATGTGAGCAGCTTTAGCGTCAGCCTGTCATATGCAGAGACTCACGGGGGTGATAAGCATGTATGCCAGAAACCCCTCCCCCATTTCCCAGGGCTTTTTAGATCGAGTATGTTGCCCAATGGGGTAGGCAGAATAATGTCCTCACAAAGATGCACCCATACTAGTCCCTGGGACCTATGAATATGGTGGATTACATCTGAGTTCCTGAGAGACACAATTTCCTTGGGAGGGGATGTCAGGATGGCTCAGTGGGCTGAACGTTCACCCTATAGCCCCGGGGTCTGAGGTTCGAATCCTGGCCCCAGCCCGTGAGGACCCATATGCTGAACTGGGGTGTGGCCCCTGGTTTGGTTCCTGTTGGGGCAAACCTCCCATATGAGAGGTCCCCGGTTCAGCCCGCAGCTCTTGCGGGTGTGCCTCCCATGTGGGAGACCCCCAGCCCAGTTCCCACCCTGTATGTCCCCCTCCCCCCAGCCCACCTGTGTGGAATGAAACCATGTCTAAATCTGATGACATACAACTATGGAGACTGCTCTGGGCCCTCCCCCTTCTCTCTATCTCTCTCTGTCTCTGTCTCTCTCTGTCTCTGCCAAAAACAATAAAATAAATTTTTTTTTTAATTGCCTTGGGAAATTACCACTTCATGTGGACAGACTAAACCAGTCCCACTGAGCCAGAGACCTGTCCCTTTTTCTGCATCTGAACAACATGGTCCCTGAGGACTGTCAGATGCCTGTGGGAGACAGAAAAAGAAGGATAGACCCAGAAAGCCAAAGAATGGAATTTGCACCCCCTTGCTCTCACACTTGGGCAGGTAGGCAATTTCTAGCTGACCGAGTCCGGTCCGCAGACCAGCAGTTGAAAACCGGTGTTCTATGGTTTTTATTTCTGCCTTAGTGGTTCCCAAAATAATTTTCCTATTTTCACTGGTTCCCCAAGTGTAAAAATTTAAAAACCCACTGCTTTAGAAGGAACAGAGCTCTGCTGACACCTTGATTTTAGCCCAGTGAGATCCATTTTGGACTTCTGACCTCCAGAACTGCAAGGTAATAAATTTCTGTTGTTTTAAGCCAATAAGTTTGTGTTAATTTCTACAATAACAATAGGCAACTAATATACCCAGTGAATCATTAATACAAATGGCTCAGGGCTGAATCTAGAGTGCTGGGTGAGGCAACCTGTTGAAAAAGGAGACTCACTCTTGCTGAATTATTCATTACTTAGTTCATCCAACAAATATTTGGCAACTTATTAGATGCTAGACACTGTTCTGAGTACTAAGGATATATAGTAAATAAAAGATACAAAAAGTCGTGCCCTCGCCAGGAAGCTTTATTCTAGTAGGAGAAAGACAAACAGTAGCGCATAGTGGTAGATGTTAAGGAGAAATAAAGCAGGGAGTCACTGCCCTGCCCCTCCTGGGCCCCAGGGCTCCCCTGCCCCCACCTGTGTACATGGACCCCAGACTAGTTCCCTTGGGAGTCAGGCCTTCCCCTAGTGCTGCGTCTACAACTGAGCCACCCTGTTCCTCCTGTTCCTACGCCCACGCACTGCAGGCAGGAAGCTCCCTGGGCAGGTCCCCACGCAGTCCTGGTGCAGCCCCAGCCCACAGCTTCCTTTGCTAATAGGAGCAGCCACTCTGACGTCAGCTCTTACCGTGAGGGCAACCCAATATCCACTGTGATATGAGGGAAAGGACAGAGCTCTCTCCCCAGCCTCCTAGCCTGGCAGTCAAGGAGAGCAAGTCCCCCACTCAGGGAGTCCAGCCTCACGACCCCATGCCCTTCCTTCCAGCCTGAGCCTGACAAGAAGTGCACTCACATTTCCACAGAAGCTGATGGTCAGGACTGCTCAAGTCCCACAGAGGCAGCTCGGTCATTAGTGGTTTGGACATACCGAACACATCTTCTCCCCACCTCCTATGGCTACCTCCTTTCCGCTGTCTGAGCTTCTGGGAGAGAAAACTTCCTTGGGAAATTACCCTGTCATGTGGACAGAACACATCAGTCCCACTGAGGCAGAGCCCTAGGCCCTTTCTCTACATCATCTCTCCCACCCCATCTAACAGCATGGTCCCTGATAATTGTCAGATGCCTGTGAGAGAAAGAAGATAAACAGAAAGCCAAAGAATGCAATTTGCCCCACCTTGCTCTCCCACTTGGTCCCTCACCCACTGGGCCGCTGCCTTGATGTTCTCAGTCTTGGTGACATCCAGTAGGGTGGTCCGGAGCCGGTAGGAGCTATCTTGCTGAAGCTTCTGAGCCCCCTCCTCAGTGAAGCAAGCAGCCAGCACCCACATGCCCCGATCATCCAGCTGCTTGGCCAGCAGTTTCCCGAAGCCTGAGTCACAGCCCGTGATGAAGACGTGCTTGTCTGAGAGGTTGCGGACAAGATTGCAGTTCTTGAACCAGCGGTACATAAAGGAGAGGTCCGTGATAGCCGCCATATAGCAGGAAGGTGATGGCCAGGAAGGATCGGGCTCAGGAGAAAGTGGGACAGGCTGGTCCTCTAAGCCCCAGCTGGTCGTGTGCTGGAACCCGCTGAGAAGAAGAGCTCTCCTCCCTTCCACTGCTGGCAGCAGACACAAGGCCCCTGAGTGAGCCACTCTATAATTTTTATAGGTGGATGCATCACCATACCAATTAGCTCAGATGCAAGAAATTCAAGTCTAACCTGAAGCCTTGTCACCTCAAACAGCCCTGGCAGCTGCCTTTCTCTTTCCCTTAGCCCTGATAGATGACAGTGCCAAGGATGAGAAAGACCCCAATGGTGATGTTGGTGCTGACAAATGGCTCACCTGCGTGGTCTGAACAGGGTAAATGAGAAAGGAGGACTCAGCCCAGAGAATCCCCCCAAAAATCCTCTACCTCTGGTCCAGGGATCAAAATCATTTGTCATGAGTGTGGGCATGTAAATAAACTTTTTAAAAAAGATTTATTTTACTGTTTTTGACAGAAACAGAGAGAGACAGGGACAGAGAGAAGGGGGAGGGCCCAGAGCAGTCTCCATAGTTGTACGTCATCGGCTTTTGACATGACTTCATTCCACGCAGGAGGGCAGGGGCTGTGCAGGGCAGGAACTGGTCTGGGGGTCTCCGCATGGGAGGCACACCCCTCAAGCCAGGGACCGAACCAGGGGCCTCCCACATGAGAAGCTCACCCCAGTTCAGCACATGGGTCCGCACAGGCCGGGGCTGGGATTCGATCCTCAGTCCCCAGGGCTGCAAAGCAAGTGCTTAACCCACTGAGCCATCCTGGCTTCCTGTCATGTAAATAAACTTAATTTTTATTCTCAGGGGAAAGTATTAAGACAAATTTATTAACGTAAAACAAACAAAATTGGTGGTGTGCCCTTCAAAAGAAATGAGTTCTAAGTTACCAGCTCTTTGGAATTCTCCATCCTTAGGTGAATCTTCATTATGAGAGAGAATGAAAAACAAAGAATTTCTCCCAGAGTACATATTTCTCCACTGTCCTGAGGCTGCAAGACCCTCTTATTAGGGAGGCTGGTGATGTAAAGCCTCAACTCACAGAAAGATTAAGGAGATCGGGGTCTGGGTCCCTGGGAGCTTATATTCAAGTCACCAATGAGGAGCCCCATTGTATCCCAAGCATTTCCAGCTCTCGACCTCACCCAGTGACCAGGCAAATGGAGGGAGTCAAGGACTGAGGACATATGATCAACCCTGGGGCAGCACCCCCACCCCCACCCCGGGCAGTTTTCTTCCATCTCCAAGACCCAACACATACTAGGCGATCTGGTAAGCTGAGGAGACTGAAGTGAGGTCGAGGTAGGGGTGGGGGTGGTGAGTGACAATGGAAGGAAAGGACTATGAAGTTAACTGGTATTGTGGCTAATTGGATATGCAGAGGGAAGAGAGGTCAGGAGTCTAAGTGATTCTAAGGTATAGGGCTGATAACAGATAGAACAACAGGTGATAAGAGAGGTCAGAAGGGGGGTACTGTGGGCATAGGGAGAGAAGGCTGGAGAAGAGAGAGTTCTGACATGAATATCAGTGAGATGAGGTCCAGCCAGATAATGAGGATGGGTCATGAGTTTCTAGGCAGCTGCAGAAAGGGCCTGGGGCTGAGTCCTTGGCTCTGAGAGGGGATGACAGATGGGAGAAGCAGAAGACTGAGGCCAGAGACTCGGAAAGTTCTCAGGTTCATTCCTTGGAGGGGAGGGAGAGATTCCAGGCAATAAGGCAAAGAACTCACAGATAGGCAGGAGGGAAGCTGATAAAGACAAGGAAGTAAGGATATGAGACAGAGGTATGAGTAGTGAGGGGCCACACCCAGGATTGTATAAGATGCAGGGACAGAATAATACTGGAATCTACAATGGTTCTTAGGCTAAACCTCTGGGGTCACCATTCCTTAGGATGAGCCTAGTTATCAGCTCATCCCTAGGGACCAAGGGCCAACTGTCCATACCTTCCTTGTACAGAGGGTCTGACACAGAAATGGGGTCACAAAATTCCCTAGAGTAAAGGAACAAGGATGAATCTCTATGTTCCACTATGCACCAAGGTTGGTCACCTCCAGAATCAGAGAAAGCAGATATCACTTAAAAAAGGCCAGAGAGCTTGGCCATTCTATACCAAGGGTTATGGGAGGTCAGATCATGGACCCAACTTTGGGGAGCAAACTCAAAGCTTATGTGGGAAGTGACAGAAGCAAGACTCACCTACTTCAAAACCACCCCAAGGCACAACTCCTCCTACACTGGATCTAGTGTGTAGATTTCCTAACTCTGCCTCCCCGTGAATGAACAGGGCAATCTTGGCCGGGAGATGTCAGACAATGTCATTTGAGGGATGAGCAGCCTCGGGAGTAACCCAGTTATTGAGAAGACAGTTGAGATCCAGGGGTGGCCTTTGAATCTGAAAAAGGAGGACTTGGAGCAGCCCCCACTGGGCCTGACTCACCATCTCTATTGATCGCTGGCTAAGGCAGTGCTCCTGGGGCTCAAATTCCAACATAACAAAATGAAACCATGGTGTGGAGGCTCAGAGGGCTGCCGAACCACATAGAAGGTTCTTTTCCTAGGGCTGGGAATGCTGCCCACTCTCAGATGGCAGGCCTCCCTGCAGAGTTGACCCCTGAGGCTCAAGGGTCAGCCTGGTGGCTGCTTTCCACACCTCTACCTCTGTCTACGGGTATCTTCAGTAGAGAGGAGCCTTCACCTCCTCCAGCATTTCCACCCCGTGGGAGGGGAGACTGGCCAGAGCCAAGGCACACTCTGCAGAGGCAGACGGAGACAGAGCAGAGGGGCTGAGCTCCCTCCCAGTGTTCACATCATCCCCAAACTGAGGACTCAGAGCCATGAGGCTCAGAGCCTGGAGAGCTGCTCAGGGAACAGGGCACTTATATGTGCTATTGGGTCCCTGTTCCTCAGCCTCAAAGCTTGGTTCTTTCTTCCTAATATCCCCAGAGTCTCAGGAGAAGCCTGGGACAGAGGTAAGATGGAAGGTAAGCTACCTGACACCAGAGACTAGAGAGCTCACTCCTTCCACCTTATTTTCCTCCCCATGAAGCATCAACTGTCACATAGCACCCCAACTAGACTCCCAAAGCACCCCAGTCTTGGGTCACAGGGACTTGGCAGCTCTTGGAGAACTCTAACAGCTCCCCAGGAAGGTAGGCACATAGCACATGGGGAGGTCAACGAGCTTGGCCTCCAGCCAGGAGAGTATCACGTGCATTCCACGCAATTCCTCACCAAGGATAGACTCAAGGTACATACGGTAAGCAGAAGGGCAAGGACTTCAGAGGTCTTGGGAAACACACACACGCAATGTAATCCAAAAAAAGACTAGAGTAGGATAAGCTTAAAAGCCTGGGGAGTTGTGAAGTACAACAGCCAAGGGGAGAAAAATTATGAAGATGGTATAGTCTCTGTATAGAGTTGAAATATTTTTCTATACATTTTATATACATGAGCTTAGTAGCTCTAAATCAAACTTGTTTAACACACAGCCTATGTGCTGCATGTGGCCCAGGATGGCTTTGAATGGGGCCCAACACAAATTTATAAACTTTCTTAAAACATATGAGATTATTTTTGCAAATTTTTTTTTTAGCTCATCAGCTATCATTAGTGTTAGTATATTTTCTGTGTGGCCCAAGACAATTTTTCTTCCAATATAGCCCAGAGAAGCCAAAAGGTTAGACATCCCTGCTCTAAATTCTGCCTATTCTACTGCAAGACACCATTTAAATGCTCTCTCTTCCTATTTTCCCTCACATCCTATCCATCTCCAGAGCTTGCCTTTTTTGCCTCCTCCATACTCCTCCGTCACCTCCCTCCCTTCTGCTGCTCTAGTTAACTCCCCAGCTATCTGTCCTCTAAGGAGCATCTCTCAGCCTGAGGTCTGTCTCAACTCCCCCACATTCAGAGCCATCCTCTACCCTCCAGTAGTAGGCTCTCATCTAGAGGCTAATTTGACAAAGTGGCTCCCCTGATTTAATCTGTTCCATGGGGATCCGCTGCCAACAGCATGAATGTCTACAGTCTATCCAGTGCCCACATCCCACCATGAGTTCACCACGTCCACCTTTCCAGCATCCTTTCTGTCAGGCCAGGCCTAGTAATGTATTCCTGGAGGAACCCATAGCATAGGTGGTCAATCATTACTCACCCAGAACCTGGGCATTCCCACATCCAGGAAGCCATCCTGTCTTACTGGTTGCCAGGCTGCCAGGTTGCCATGTTCAGTCTTCAATCCTCAAACTCCTCTCCAGAACCCTTCCCTACTCCACTGGCCACCGTGGGCACCAGGGCTAACGTGGTCACCAGTCACTAGAGATGGCCACACAACTTCTGTCTCTCTTGTCCCTTTCTCAGCTGTCAGAGGTTTTAGGTCAAGGACCAAATCTTGTTATCCTCAGGAACATTAAGTATAGGCTGACTGTTTTAAACGGGACAGAAAACAACAGTACTGTTCCATTTCAAATGGCACATATGGTCAACCCACTGACACCTTGAATTTAGCCAGTGAGACTAGGATGACCATACATACCATTTGAAATGGGACAATATTGTTGTTTTCTGTCCCATTTAAAGTAGTATGTCTGGTCATTCCAATTAATTGTGAACTCACAGAAATATCTGTAGAATTGAGTCAAATGCTCTCCTGAGGGGAAGCTGGGATGGCTCAGTGGGTTGAGCACTCACTTTGCAGCCCTGGGGACCGAGGATCAAATCCCGGGCCTGGACGGTGCGGATCCATATGCTGAACTGGGAGCTCTCCCAGTTCAGTTCTCTCTCTGTCTCTGTATCTCTCTCTCTCGTCAAAAACAATAAATAAATAAATAAATAGATAGATAGATAAATAAATAAATAAATAAATACAAATTTTAAATGCTCTCCTGACAATTCAAGGGCTTCCTGAAGCTGACTGTCATAGGATTTAAAGCCATGGGCTCTGCATCCAAGTTATCTTGATTCCAATTCTGCCTCAGATACTTTCTGACTGTGGGCCCTCCTCCAGGGCATGGGTAGGTTGAATCAAACTTCATAGGCCTAGGGCCCATCTGGACACCCAAAAGATAAAAAGGAGCTTCCCAGTGAATGCCTGGCACAAAGCAAGAGAGAGGGACTGGAAGAAAGAGCCTCTGAGGCTATGTGAAATGAACCCCCTGGAAAAGGCTCCCTTGGAAGCACAGAGGTGAGAGAACTGAGGGAGGGTCTCTGTCCCCGTTCAATACCTGAGGGAGTCTGAGAAGTCCTAGGTGCCACACTTGAAGATGCAGTAGTCCCTACTGTATATGGACATATGGCCTATGATGCTGGATGGGCATCTCCTTCCTCATGAGGGGCAGCATACTCAGGGTCATCTCAATCACCCCCAACAGGTTCATGTTGAGCGTCTTCATAAATTCTTTTTGATCAGCCGCTCATTGGATGTCATGGGAACAGAGATGCCAGCATTTTACTCACCAGGCCCAGAGTCCCGGGCACACAGTAGGGAGAGAGCAACATTGTGACCGTGCAGTGAGGACACAGCTGTGGTTCCAATTCACATTCCAATTAAGTTTATTTATTGAGTCAACAACAACATGCTACACAGTATAAGAAATAGAGTACAGAAGAAGAAAGTGATGTGGTAGCTACAGGGTATCAGGTTTTGCAACCACTTTGAGCTATTGGATGGCAGGAATGGTCCTTCTCATTTTTCTGTTCTTCAGTGCTTGGCACCATCTTTAAGTGCAGAACAGAGTTTGAGAGAATAGAGTAGTGTTCAACAATATCTTACAGGAGATACTATAGAGAAACAGGTAGAGAGAAATGGGTAAGAGACAAAAAATAAAAGGCAAACTAAAGAAGAGAAAGGGAAAAGGAAAAAAGAAATGAGAAAAAAAGAAAACATGAATAATTATTTTCCACATCCTGATTGGGAAAGACACACCTGAAATCCCAGGATTAGGGTAATTAGAGAACAAACCAGTATTGGACATCAGAGGACAAGCTTTGAAACAACTTGCATCAATTCTAAAGTAATATCTGCTAAGAGGCCAAGTTCACCTTCTGTGTTGGGAAATTCTGAAGTCCACCCTAAAGTGAACACACAGGGCAGCCTTTGGGAGGAGGTGAGGAGGCCTCATGCCGCACCCCAGTTTAGACTGCACACTTGGCCCCATAAAGTGACACTCTCCCCTTTCACCTTCCTAAAAGGCCACTCTCACCCCATCCCGCTAGGTTCCCAGCCCGCTCAGTTTTCAGGAAAACTCTTTGGAAGAGACAAGGGAAAAAACAAACAAACAAACAAACAAACAAACAAACAAAACCCAACAAAGATTGTGGTACAGACGCACGGACCTCAAATCAGAAGGCACAGGGTTTTCAGTGAGCTGGAGATGGTGGTGGAGAGTGGAGATGGGGCTAGGGAAACAGAGTTTGACCCTAAAAATATAGGAGAGTAAAAGAGGCCCTGAAATATCAATCTCTTCCCTTCTCAGAAACCTTCCACAGCCTTAAAGAAATGCATATTCTGGGGAAGTCAGGATGGCTCAGTGGGTTGAGCGCTTGCCTCAAAGCCCTGGAGTCTGAGGATCGAGTCCTGGCCCCAGCCTGTGTGGATCCATATGCTGAATTGGGGCGTGCCTTCCATGCAAGAGGTCCCAGGCCTGGTTCCCGCCCTGCATGGCCCTGGCCCACCTGTGTGGAATAAAACCATGTCGAAAATTGATGATGTACAACTATGGAGACTGCTCTGGGCCCTCCCCCTTCTCTCTGCCTCTCTCTTAAAACAACAAAATAAACCTTCAATTTAAAAAAATGCATATTTTTTGATTCTATTATTTTACTTAAAATTACTGAGAATGTGAACAAACTCCACTATACTTCTTTTCTGCTGATGCATCGTCTCCTTCACACAGTATCCACCTCTGCTCTACTGTAAAGCCCAGTCTTGGGTCACAGGGCCTTGGCGGGCCATGGGGCACTCCAGTACATCATAGCATCCACCAGGAAGGTGGGCATGTAGCTCATGGGGAGGTAGAAGAACTTGGCATCCCAGCCAGGTGAGTATCGAGTGCGGGGGTGGCAGGCTGTCAGGGCATGTTCCATGCAGTCTGTCACCAAGTACAGGTGTTTCATGCACTGTTTCTCCAACAATCCAATTGACTTCATGCCTGTCCAGAATGAGAAAGGCTCCAGATGTATTCCAACCACTCCCACAATCAAAGATCAACTTATACATGAGTTTCCAGAATTCCTGACTCCTCTAAATTAAATCCACCCAAAATTCTTAGAGAGTGCTTCAACTCCCACCCCACGAACAACAGATCCACACTAGCCATCTCTGGCCCTATTCCTGGGAATATCTAGAACACATAAACTGTAAGTTTCTACAAACACTAGACATCTAAGACTTGAAAACCAGCTGCTCTAACACCAGCTTGCCCTGAGTCCATGGGTCTTTTCTCTCTGGTTTCAATCTCCTCCTCAATATAATGAGGGGTCCAGATGAGACAGCAGTGTCAGATCTGACAAACCTGGATCCTTTTTTTAGGTTACCAGTTGACCACACAGGACCATGGGGATGAATCTAAAGTTCCCCTCCAGGTCAGAGCCTGGAGAAGAGATCTGAAAATGTAAGAGGCTCTAATGATGGACCGAGGCTTCCAGAAAATGGTTGGCTTCTCTCCCCGTGGTCCACAACTCACTCACCAGATGCCAGGAACTTCTCTCCATAGATCTCCTTGACCTCTGGGCTGGCCCGGTCCCATGTTTCCAGGAAGATCTTGCATATCGTCTCAGTATTAGTGACACCAGTCTTAAAGTAACCGGGCTCAATGATAGCCACCTTCACCCCAAAGTGGGAGAGCTCTCTCCTGCAAGTCACACAGAGAGAAGGGAAAGGACTTCAGAGGACTTGCACAACAAAACACAAAACACATTAAAAAAACAAACAAACAATAAAACACCAATATACAATTGTGGTGAGGTCACAGCAAAAGTTAGGGGCCTTACAAAGTTCAGCAGCCAGGGGGAGACAATGCATGATGACAGAATTGCCTCTCTCTAGTTTATATTTCCCCAAATCCTACCCATTGTGCTGGAAGGCACCTCAGAAATTGCATCTCCTCATATTTTTATCACACTCAGTGGATCACCAGGCTGTGCCCATTTTATCTTTTTCACCTTCCCCAATCCCCTGCCTCTCCTCTCCCACTCAGGTCAGCCTCCAGGCCGTCCGCAGACCATCTCTCAGCCTGCACTCTCTACTTCCCCACATCACATCCATCCTCTACACTCCAGCCAGTGGAGTCTCTACTGCTGATGTGATGAAGAAGCTCGCCTGAATAAAGTGCTTCCCTGGGGTGACACTGCCAACAGGGCTCCCAAACTTAATTACCATAGTAGTTATGTACTTGGTTGGGCTATGCAGTCAAATAATATCAGTTCCAATTCTGTCTTAAACACTTTCAACAGTAAGCAGGGACAGGTTAAATCAAATTCTATTGTGTGGGGCCTAAGCCAATGTCTGGAACAAAAAAGGTACTGCCCAGTGAATACCTGGCACAAAACAAGAGAGAGGCATTTGGAAGGAAGAGCCTCTGAGGCTGTGTGAAATGAACCCCCTGGAAAAGCCTTCCCTGGAAGCACAGAGGCAAGAGGACTGAGGGATGGTATCTGTCCCAGAGCAATACCTGAGGGAGTCCGAGAAGGCCTCAACACCATACTTGGAGATGCAGTAGCCCCCACCAAACAAGGATACACGACCCAAGACGCTGGAGACGTTGACCACACGGCCCCTCGCCTTCCTCACAAGTGGCAGCATACTCAGGGTCACCTCAATCACACCCAACAGGTTCACGTTGAGTATCTTCATGAAGTCCTCTTTGGTCAGCCATTCGTTGGGTGCCGAGGGCACAGAGATGCCAGCATTATTCACCAGGCCCCAGAGTCCTGGGCACACAGTGGGGAGAGAGCAACACTGTGCTGTGATTGTGCAGTGAGAACACAGCTGTAGTTTCAGCTCACCTTCCAACTGAGTGAGGGCAGCATGAGGGAGGTGGATGGGGGGTTGCTAGAACAGACAGCAACATGCTGCCTGCAAGGTCTGAGGGAGCGCAGACCCTGTAAGCTCTTGGTGACAGAATGTATGCCTTCCTCCTGATTTGTTTCTTGTGGCAAATGACATCCAGAGAAAAGGAGGTATAGCCATATTTATATCTGATAAAACAGACTTCAGGATCCAAAAGGTAATAAGAAACAAAGATGGACATTTTATAATGATAAAAGGGACAATATAATAAGAAGACATGACACTTATTAATATATATGCCCCCAACCAGGAAGCACCAAACTTTACAAAGCAACTACTAACAGATCTAAAAGGAGAAACCGACAAAAATGCAATTACTATACTAGGGGATCTAAACTCTCCCTTGACAGCCATGGACAGATGATCCAAACAGAAAATAAATAAGGAAATATCAGCTTTAAATGATACATTATAGCAATTAGACATAATTGACATACAAGACATTTCATCCTACAACATATGACTATGCATTCTTTTCTAATGCAATGGAACATTCTCAAGGATAGACTAATGCTGGGACACAAAGCTAGTCTCAGTAATTTAAGAAGATTGAAATCATACCAAGTGTATTCTCTGACCACAAAGCTTTGAAATCGGAAATCAACTGCAAAAGGAAAGCAGGAAAAACCACACATACATGGAGATTAAACAACATGTTATTTTAAAAAATGACTGGATCAGAGAATAAGAGATTAAAAATACATAGAAGCAAATAACAATGATAACACAACATGTTAAAATTACTGAGATGCAGCGAAAGCAGTAATAAGAGGGAAATTCATATCACTACAGGCCTATCTCAAGAAAAAAGAAAAATCACAAGTAAATAATCTAACATCACATCTTAAAGAACTAGATAAAGAACACACACACACTCACAAAGAAAACAAAAACCCTAAGTAAGTAGAAGGAAGAAAATAATAAAAATTAGAGCAAAACTAAATGAAATAGAGAACAGAAAAATAATAGAAAACTTAATGCAATGAAGAGCTGGTTCTTTGAAAAAATTAATAAAATTGACCAACCCCTGGCTAGGCTCACCAAGGGAAAAAGAGAAAACACACAAATAATCCAAATTAGAAATGAAAGAGGGGAAATTACAACTGATACCACAGAAATACAAAGGATCATATGAGAATACTATGAAGGGCTATATGCCACCAAATTTTGCAACCTAGAAGAAATGGACAAATTTCTAGAAACATATACTCTGCCTAGACTGAATCAAGAACTGGATAATCTGGGGAAGCCGGGATGGCTCAGTGTGTTGAGCGCTCACTTTGCAGCGCCGGGGACCGGGGATCGAGTCCCGACCCTGGCCCGTGCGGAACTATGTGCTGAGTTGGGAGCTCCCCCAATTCAGTTCTCTCTGTCTCTGTCTCTGTATCTCTCTCTCTCTCTGTCAAAAATAAAAATAAAGGGAAAGCCGGGACGGCTCAGCGGGTTGAGCACTCGCTTTGGGGCCCCGAGGACCGAGGATCGAATCCCGGCTCCGGCCCAGGCGGACCCACATGCTGAACTGGGGAGTTCCCACAGTTCAGTTCTCTAGCTGTCTCTGTCTCTGTCTCTCTCTCTATCTGTCAAAAGTAAAATAGAAATAAATATGCACTGAAGATAAAATAATTACTCTCTATAAATATTAAAAAAATAAATAAAAATAAAAATAAAAATAAAAATAAATAAATAAAAATATATTAATTCCAAGTGAAAGATTCTTTAAAAAAATAAAAAAGAACTGGATAATCTAAACAGACCAATCAACAATAAGGAAATTGAAACAATCATCTAAAACCTCTACAAAAGAAGAGTCCAGGACCAGATGGTCTCACTAATGAGTTTTTACAGGCATTCAAAGAGGAACTAACACCTATCTTCCTCAAACTCTTCCAAAACAAATTGAAGAGGCAATACTTCCCAACTCATTCTACAAGGCCAACATTACCCTAATACCAAACCCTGGTAAGGACAACACAAAAAAAGAAAACTATAGACCAATATCTCTGATGAACACCAATGCAAAAATCCTAAACAAAATATTATCAAATAGAAAACAATACTACATTAAATGATTATACATCATGATCAAGTGGATTTATCCCAGGGGCACAAGGATGGTTCAACATATGCAAATTGATCAATGTGATACACCACATACACAAAATAAAAGACCTTGAGACCATCACATTAAGTGAAATAAGTCACACTGAAAAAATCAAGAAACATATGACTTCATTACAGCTAGACTATAAAACTGAAAGTAACAAAGAAACAAAAACTTATGGACACAGTCAATAGTTTAGTGGTTACCTAAGGGTACAGGGGAAGGGAGAAGGGGGAGTAGGGATGAGGCATCAAATATATGGTGATGGAAAGAGAACTGACTCTAGGTGGTGAGCACATAATGCAACACATAGACGAAATAATGTAGCATTGTACACCTGGAACCTTGGTAATTTTTACCAACAAATGTCACCCCAATAAATTTAACAATTAAAAATTAAAATTAAAAACAAACATGATTATATCAATTGATGTAGAAAAAGCATCCAATAAGATGCAACATCCATTTATGATCAAAACATTTAATAAAATGGAAACAGATGGACAGTACCTCAATATAATAAAGATCATATATGACAAACCCTCAGTGAATATCATACTAAATGGAGAAAAACCTGAAACCTTCTAAAATCAGGAACAAGACAAGGATGTCCCCTGTCACCACTGTTATTCAACGTAGTGCTAGAAGTTCTAACCAGAGCCATCAGGTAGGAGAAAGAAATAAAAAGCATCCAAATTGGAAGCAAAAAAGTTAAACTGTCACTTTTCACAGATACATGGTCCTTTATATAGAAAATCCTAAAGACTCCACCAGAAAACTATTAGAAATAATAAACAAGCACAGTCAAGTCGTAGGATACAAAATCAGTGTACAAAAATCCATTGTATTTTTATATATGAACAACAAAACTTCAGAAAAGAAATGAGAAAAATTGGGGAAGCCGGGATGACTCAGCAGGTTAAGGGCTTGCTTTGCAGCCCCTGACTGCAGAATCCCGGCCCTGAACTGTGTGAACCCACGTGCTGAACTGGAGTGTGTCTCCCATGCAGGAGGCCCCCAGTTTGGTTCTTGCCCCCCGGTTCGGCACCTGAATTGAGGGGGCATGCCTCCCATATGCCCATATGGGAGGCCCCCAACCCAGTTCCAGCCCTGTGTAGCCCCTGCCCACCTGTGTGGAATGAAACCATGGTGAAAACTGATGAGGTACAACTATGGAGACTGCTCTGCCCACCCCCCCTTCTCTCTGTCTCTCTCTGTCTCTCTCTGTCTCTATCTGTCTCTATCTGTCCCTCTCTGTCAAAAACAATAAAATAAATCTTTAAATACATAAATAAATAAGAAATGAAAAAAAACAACCACAAAAACAATAGCTTTTGCAACCACAACAAAAAGAATAAAGTACCTAGGAAGAAACTTAACAAAGAATGTGAAGGACTTATACATGAAAAACTAATAAAATAAATTGAAGAAGACACTATTAAAATAAATTGAAAGGGGAAGCTGGGATGGCTCAGCGGGTTAAGCGCTTGCTTTGCAGCCCCAGAGCCTGAGGATCAAATCCCAGGTCCGGCCCATGTGGACCCATGTGCTGAACTGGGGTGTGCCCCCAGTTCAGTTCTTGCCGGGGCCTATGCAGGAGGCTCCCAGCCTAGTTCCTGCCATGCATAGCCCCACACCCACCTGTGGAGTGAAACTATATGGAAAACTAATGTGTCAACTATGGAGACTGTTCTGGGCCCTCCCCCTTCTCTCTGTCTCTCTCTGTCTCTGCCAAAAAGAAAACCAATAAAAATAAATATTAAAAAATAAATAAATTGAAGAAGACCCAAGAAATGGAAAGATATTTCTTGTTCATGGATTGGAAGAATTAACATAGTTAAAATGGTCATATTACCCAAAGCAATATACAGATTTAATGCAATTCCCATCAAAATCTCACATTCTTTTGAGAAATAGGTTTTTAAAATCATCAGATTTGTATGGAACCACAAAAGACCCTAAATCACCAAAGCAATCCTACAAAACAAGAATAAGTCTAGAGGCATCACATTCCCCAACTTCAGTTGATACTACAAAGCATCAATAATCAAAACAGCTTGGTATTGACAGAAAAATAGACATATTGACCAATGGAACAGAATAAAACACCCAGAAATAAACTCAAAAATATATGGACAGATAATTTTTGACAAAAGAGCAAAAAATATACAATGGAGGAAAGAAAGCCTATCCAGTAAATGGTGCTGGGAAAACTGGAAAACCACATGCAAAAGAATGAATCTGGACTGTGAACTGTCACCATATAGCAAAATTAACTCAAAATGGATCAAAGACCTTCACATAAGACCTGAAACAGGCAGAGCAGCGTGATGCAACAGGATGGTGGACAAAGAAAAGAAGAACAAGGAGAGTATCTTGGACCTGTCCAAGTACATCGACAAGACAATCCGGGTGAAGTTTCAGGGAGGCCGCAAAGCTAGTGGAATCGTGAAAGGGTTTGACCCACTCCTCAATCTCATGCTTGATGGCACCATCGAGTACATGAGAGACCCCAACAACCAGTACAAGCTCACGGAGGACACCCAGCTGGGTGCCAGCTGGGCCTGGTAGTGTGCAGGGGCACCTTCGTGGTCCTCATCTGTCCACAGGATGGCATGGAGGCCATCCCCAACCCTTTCATCCAGCAGCAGCAGGCCTAGCAGGCTGGCAAGGTGAGGACAGGGCTCAAAGCTGCCCCTCCCACCTTACATGCCAGCTGGAAGAATGGAACTTTCCTTTTTGTATAGATTATGTTTTTCTTTTTCTTAATAAAATCGCAAACTGCACATGTCCGGGGAAAAAAAAAGAACTGAAACAATAAACTGCATAGGAGAAAACATCAATACTAAATGTGTAGACCTTGGGTTTAGAGAGGATTTTATGAACTTGACTTCAAAGGCAAGGGAAGTAAAAGCAAAAATGAATGGGACTACATCAAATTAAAAAGTTTCTGCATGACAAAGGAAACTATCAACAAAATAAAGGGATACCAACCAAATGGGAGAAAATATTTGCAAACAATGCCTCTGATAAGAAGCTAATATCTAAAATATATAAAGAACTTGTACAACTCAACAAAATCAGAAAAAACAACTGAAAAATGGGCAGAAGGCCTGAACAGACACTTCTCCCATGAAGACTTACCAACAGCCAATAATAGATATATAAAAAAAAATTGCTCAACTTCACTAGCTATTAGGAAAATGCAAATCAAAACCACAATGAGATACCACTCACACCTGTTAGAATGGCTATAATCAACAAGACAAAGGATGACAAGTGCTGGGGAGGCTGTGGAGAAAAAGGAATCTTCATGCACTGCTGGTTGGAATATAAATTGGTACAACTATGGAAGGCAGTATGGAGGTTCCTCATAAAATTAAAAATAGAATTACCATATAACTCGGCAATCCCTCTTCTGGGTATCTACCCAAAAAGCTTGAAAACCTTAGTCCACAAAGATACAAAGATGTACCGTATTTTCCGGCGTATAAGACGACCGGGCATATAAGACGACCCCCTAATTTTACAGTTAAAACATAGGTTTAGGCCTATATTCGCTGTATAAGACTACAGCCTCAGAAGTGGGGGGTAGTCTTATACAGCAAATATAGGCCTAAACCTATGTTTTAACTGTAAAATTAGGGGGTCGTCTTATACATCCAGTAGTCTTATACGCCGGAAAATACGGTATGTACCCCAGTGTTCATTGCAGCACTGTTCATGGTGGCCAAGTCATGGAAACAACCAAAGTGTCCTCTGATAGATGACTACATTGTTGTGGTACATTTACACAATGGAATATTACTCAGTGATAAGAAAATCTGAAATATTGCCATTTGCAACAACATGGATGGACCTTGAGATCATCACATTAAGTAAGATAAGTCAGACTAAAAAATCATGAACCATATGACTTCACTTATATGTGAAATATAAAACTGAAAGTAACAAAAACTCATGGACACAGTCAATAGTTTAGTGGTTACCTAAGGGGAAGGGGGAAGAGGGTTGGGGGAGGAGGGTGAGGGTATCAAATATATGGTGATAGAAAGAGAACTGACTCTGGGTGGTGAGCACATAATGCAATACATAGATGACGTAATGTAAAATTGTACACCTGGAACCTTTGTAATTTTTACCAACCAATGTCACCCCAGTAAATTTAACAATTAAAAAAGAAAAGAAAAATTATAAGACATTGAAGAAAGAAATTGAAAGGTTACAAATAAATGGAAGCATATACCACACTCATGGATAGGAAGAATTAACATAGGTAACATGTTTATACTACCCAAAGCAATCCCTATCCAAATACCAATGACATTTTTCACAGAACTAAGACAAATAATCCTAAAATTTCTATGGAACCACAAATGACCCCAAATAGCCAAAGCACTCTTGAGAAAAAAGAACAAAGTTGGAGGTATCATGCTACCTGATACCAAACTATACTACAAGGCTACAGCAATCAAAACAGCAGGGTACTGACATAAAAACAGACATATAGATCAATGAAACAGAATAAAGAACCTATAAATAAACCTACTGCTATACAGTCAATTAATATATTACAGAGGAGGCAAGAATATACAATAGGGGTAAAGAGGGTTTATTCATTAAATGGTGTTGGGCAAACTGGACAGACACATGAAAAAAAGAAAGAAAGAAGCTAGACCACTTTCTTACAAGAATAAACTCAAAAGGGATTAAAGACTTAAATGTAAGACCTGAAACCATAAAACTCCTAGAATAAAACATAGGCTAACATTACTCATATATATCTGAGTAATATATATAGAAAGAGAGAGAGAGAGAGAAGCTATGTCTCTACAGGTAAGGGAAACAAAGGAGAAAGAGAGAAAGAGAAAAACAAACAAACAAACAGGACTACTTCAACCTAAAAAGTTTTTGCACAGCAAGAGAAACCATCAACAAAACGAAAAGACAACCTACAGAGTAGGGGAAGACATTCACCAATGAAGCATTTGATAAGAGATTAATATCCAAAATATTTAAGGAACTCATACAACTTAACACCAGAAAGACAAACAATCTAATTAAAAAATGGGCAGAGGACCTGAATAGCCATTTCTTTGAAGAGGACATACAGATGGCCAATAAACATATGAAAAGATTGTCAACATCACTAATCACCAGAGGAATACAACTTAAAACCATAATGAGATATCACCTCACACCTGTCAGAATGACAATCATCAATAAATTAATAAACAACAAGTGCTGGTGAGGATGTGGAGAAAAGGAAACCCCTGTGCACTGTTGGTGAGATCGCATATTGGTGCAGCCACTATGGAAAACAATAAGGAGGTTCCACAAAAAAATAGAACTACCTTACAACCCAGCAATTCCACTTCTGGGTATTTATCTGAAGAAATACAAAACACTAATTTGAAAAGATATATGCATCTCTATATTCATTGTAGCATTATTCACAATTGCCAAGAAATGGAAGCAACCTAAGTGTCCTTAGATAATTGTATAAAAAGGCTGTGATATATATATATATATATATATAGAATGGAATGTTACCCAGCCACAAAAAAAGAAACAAATCTTACCACTTACAACAACATGGATGGACCTAGAGGGTATTATACTAAGTGAAATAAGTCAGACAAAGACAAATACCATAAGATTTCACTTACAGTATATGTAGAAGCTAAAAGATGAAATAAATGAACAAACAAAACAGAAACAAACTCATACATACACAAAACAAACTGATAATTGCCATGTGGGAGGAGGGTTGGGGGACTGGGTGAAAAAGGTGAAGAAATTAAGAAGTATAAATTGGCAGTTACAAAATAGTCATGTCCTTATAAAGTACATTATAAGGAATATAGTTAATAATACTATAGTAACTATGTATGGTATGAGAAGGGTACTAGACTTATAAGGGGTATAACTTCATAAGTTATATAAATATCTAATCACTATGTTATATACCTGAATGTCAACTATAATTGAAAATAAAAAATATAGGGTACTGCAATAGCTCAGCAGTTGAGCCCTTGTCTCATAATCGTGAGGTCCGGTGTTTGATTCCCAACCCTGGCCCGTGCAAACCCATATGCTTAACTACGGCACAACTGGTAACCACTGGTATGACTCGATGGTGAAGGTTCTCACCTCCCATGTGGGAGGCCTCCAGTTTGGTTCCCACCCTGCATGGTCCCCATCCACCTGTGTGGAATGAAACCATGTCATGACTAATGATGTGCAACTATGGAGACTGCTCTAGGCCCTCCCCCTTCTCTCTCTCTCTCACCTTCTCAAACAATAACATTAATATTAAAAAAAATAAAACAGTGATATATTTAAAATAATAATAATTTTTAAGATTTATTTTTACTGTTTTTGACACAGAGAGAGAAAGACAGAGAGAAGCGGGAGGGCCCAGAGCAGTCTCCATAGTTGTATATCATGTTTTTGACATGGTTTCATTACACACAGGTGGGCAGGGGCCACACAGGGCAGGAACTGGGTTGGGGACTTCCTGCTTGGGAAGCATGTCCCAGCAAGAACCAAACTGAGGGCACACCCCAGTTCAGCATATGGGTCCCCATGGGCCTCGGCCAGGATTTGATCCTCAGACCCCAGGGCTGCAAAGTGAGCGCTTAACCCTCTGAGCCATCCCAGCTTCCCAATAAAAATAACTTTCATTAACATTTTTGAAGAAATTTTCATTATGTTGTAAAATTGCTCTTCTTTTAGTGTAAAGAATAGGACAGAATCTCTGTGCAAAATGTAATACCCTGTACGTCAGAATGTTACCACCACTTAACTCTAGGTTGTGAGACTTTTTTTTTTTTTTTTAAGTACTGTTTTATTAGTATTTTTTTAATTAATTAATTTATTTTATTGTTTTTGACAGAGAGAGAGAGAGAGAGATACAGAGACAGAGAGAGAACTGAACTGGGGGCACTCCCCAGTTCAGCATATGGATCCGCATGGGCCAGGGCCAGGGCCGGGACTCCATCCTCGGTCCCCGGAGCTACAAAGTGAGCACCTAACCCACTGAGCCATCCCGGCTTCCCCAGTTGTGAGATTTTGAGTGAGTTTTTTTTCTTTTTTTTTTAAGATTTATTTTATTGTTTTTGACAGAGACAAAGACAGAGAGAGACAGAGAGAAGGGGGAGGGCCCAGAGCAGTCTCCATAGTTGTATGTCATCAATTTTCAACATGGTTTCATTTCACACAGGTGGGCGGGAGCTGCACAGGGTGGGAACTGGGCTGGGGCCTCCAGCATGGGAGGCACGCCCCCTCGAGCCAGGGACTGAATGAAGGTGGGGGGTGGGGGGTGGAAGGGAAGTGAGAACCAAACTGGGGGCCTCCTGCATGGGAAGCACACCCCAGTTCAGCATATGGGTCTGCACCGGCCAGGACCAGGATTCAATCCTTGGTCCCCAGGGCTGCAAAGTGAGCACTTAGCCCTCTGAGCCATCTCAGCTTACCCCCAATTTTTTTTAATCCTTGTTTTGTTTTGTTTTTCTGTATTTTCCACATTGATCATGTTTTATATTTATTCTTAGGTAAAGAATATAGATGTTTTTCTTCTCCCATAATAAAGCAGGTGCAAATGCAATAAATGAAAGAGAGAGAGAAGTGACCCCACATTAGCTCTCTGTACTTCCTTAGGCAAGTCCTGAAAGCTCATTGTTGTCCCCTGAAAATGGGTGACATTAGCTCCCTGGTCAGATAATGATGGGTCACCAGCAAGCACATGGTCACATTCTGAGACTAGGAGCCCGGCTCCAGCAGGGCCCCCCAGCCAGCCACTGAAGCCTTCAGGTCAGTCCCCACTGCGCACCTGTCCTCGGGAGTGGGGGCCCTGACCCTCTCTGAGCACTCAGCGTCTAGAAATTCAGCACCTCTGCTGAGACAGGACGGGACACCACAGACAGGAATTCTCAATGGCAAATTCTTATCAAGGCAAACTCTCCCCAAAACTGCAGAGATCCCAGGTCAGGAGGTGGGGGGCAGTGGAAGGGAAGAGGCTCAGCAGGTGAGCTAGGTGAGGTGCAGAAAGGAAGCATGACTTCCAGTCCTGGAAAACATGCTGGGATTCCTCCCCAGAGAGCAGGCAAAGGGCCACCCCTTCACCAAAAGGCAAGAAACAGAGTGAGAAATCTGTGCAGTACCTCTGTCCCCCACGTGCTCCTTCACCCACTGGGTGGCCACAGCGATGCTCTCTGTCTTGGTGACGTCCAGGATCACCGTCTCCAACCTGTCTGACGTCTGATTCTTCAGCTGCTCAGCCCCCTGCTCTGTCAGACACGCAGCCAGCACCCTCAAGCCTCGCAGGTCCAGCTGCCTGGCCAGCAGGTTCCCGAAGCCCGAGTCACAGCCCGTGATGAAGACGTGCTTGTCTCGGAGGTGGCTCACCACCTGCCTCTCCCGGTACCAGCGCAGAAGGTAGTACAGCCCCACGAGGGCTGCCAGGTACAGCCACATGGCTTTGCAGGGGACAGGCAGGCAGGCAGGAGTGAAACAAGAATGTGGTCACACTCAGACCAGAAGACTCAAGAACACATTGGGTGTGGCAGGCTCGCTGGCAAAGGGCATCCTCAAGTCATTGCTGTTCCAGCCTCTTTTGTGAGGATTATTGATTCTGGCCCCAACCTGTATGCTCTTTGGTACAATTACATCATTGCTAATAGATGCCATTGCATTTCTCAAAGAACCCCTTGACCTGAGGATAGTTTTCCCAACCACGTTCTCCTGGTGTTCCCACTCCTTCCTGTTTCCCTCCACCCACCGTTCCCCCCATCACTCCCACCCCCCAGTTGGAGTCCCCTATGTCCATGGTCTTGTGGTTCAGAGCTGTCTTCTTACCTTTTTCCGGCCCAAGTTTAGGATTCTGGTCGCTCCGACCAACTGGAGATTGTCACAAAGGGTATCACTTTGAATCAAGACTCACGTGGGTTCAAAACCCAGCTGTGTTCCCACTACTGTGTGACCTTGGCAGCTGGCTTAGCCTCTGAGGCTGGGTTTCCCTAAATGGCTCAGCACAAAATTCATTCCTGAGAAAACTAAGTTCTGCCAGTGTGTAGAATTAGGAGAAGGCAAAAGAGTATGAGGTCCCCTGTGGATATAGTAACTCTCAGGGCCAGAAATTTGTCCTGGAGATAGCAGGGGATGTCTGACCTCAGAGCAAAGAAAGTGGAGAGGGGAGTGGGGTGGACACACTCACTAGTGAAATTTCTCCCAGTGCCTGGGTGGATGGAGTGGGAGGACTTAGGCAAAGCGGGACTAACAGTTGTGACCCTCTCACTCCATGAAGATGGCTGCCCGCTTCCATGACCCTGTGCCCCTCCTGTGCTGAGCCTCTCCCCTGCTGGCCACACATGCAGAATCCAGACAGCGATGCACACGCCAAAGGCAGAAAAGACCTGCTTCAATGCAACTGAGGACGGGTTCTTAACTTCACCCCAATAACCGGAAAGGTCTCAGCTCAGTTTGTATCAGAGTGATGATTGGGAGGCTGGGGGAGCTGCCCCCTCTGGAGACTAAAATAAAAACTAGAGGCTGTAGCCCAGAACAACTGTCCCTGAGGGCCCTCATGGTGAGGTGGAGGACACCTTTTCATAAACGGAACAGTGAGTAGAGCAGAGCTGGGAGCGGGGCCGGGGCCGGGGCAGAAGAAGCCAGTTTTAAGTTCTAGGTGTCTCCTTCACTGTCCACATGTATCACAGATCTGACTGGGGAGAAAAAGGGGAGGCACTGGACAGAGAAGGACAGGTTTCCCCCACAGAAATCAGAGACTCAAACGCCCCCGACATATGCCAACAGGCAGAAAAGACTGACAAGGCACTGATTCAGCCTTTTGGTGTAACCCTTATCTGCAGGGAATTGACTGTAAGTCAGTAAAGTGTTTATCCGTCAAGGTGAAAGGCAGCAGCAGCATGGTGCAGGCTAGTCCTACACAAGCCAGCCTGACCCTGCTTCCTGGGGTGACTGCCAGCACCCTCCCAGAGCTTCTCAAGATAGGGGAGGAAGAAGGCAAGGAAGAAGGAAGGAGCCCTGGAAACTCTCAGGGGGCCAAGGTGACATGCAAATGCTAACGGGACACCAAATCTTGCTGAGAGACAGGTCATAGTTTCTTTACTGGGAAGAGACTGGAGATTTCCTCCATAGTGACCACATTCCTTCTAAACGTTCAAGGGCCATGAAACAGAGAGGTCTCCCAGTCCTAGAACCTGCTGCTTGCTTCACTCTTGTGAACGCTAAGACTGTTTGGGGAGCTGCCAGGAGCTTCAGAGTCCATTGCAGGTGGGAACAATCACAAAATGTCCAGGGGAGAGTAGTAAGAGAAAAAAGGAGCCTGGGGTGACACTCACCTGGGAGCTGCAGACGCTAGAACGAGGGATGGAGTCTCACCACCACCAATCTCTGCAGGCAGATCCTTCACAAGGATCGCTGGAGAGGCAGTTTAACCAGGCTCCAGCGCACCACCGGGAGCAATGTGGTTGCTGGAACAACGACATGCGCCCCCTGGCGGCCCCCACAGAGTCTCAGCGAGACTTCCGCCAAGAGTCAGGGCATCCCCCCCACCCCGCCTCCCCCACATTCCCCCTTCTACACCTTGTATGGGTCTTAAAAAGGAGAAGGTTTACAAAACGAAAAGCAGTACTGGTAAGAGCAGGGAGTGGGGTTAGTATGCCAGCTTACCTGGAGTGTGGATCCAAAAAAGTTAAGACACAGCCCTGCAGGCAGGTGTGAAGGTCTGACGCTTGGAGGGGGTGGTGTTGTGGGTGGGGAGGCATGGAGCCAGTGATCCTCAAAAAGGTCCAGGACTGCAAAGGGAAAGAGTAAGGGCAGGGATGCCAGGGTAGCTCAGTGGTTGTGAGCGCTTGCCTCACAATTGTGAGGGCCGGGGTTCCATTCCCAGCCCCAGCCCATGCAACCCCATGCACTGAATGGTGGTACAACTGGTAACCGCCCGGATGAGTCCACAGGGAAGGTTCCTGCCTTCCATGTGGGAGGCCCTCTGTCACACATCCTATAAAATAACCTTGTGAAAGAAACATCATTATCCTCACTTTACATATAAAGACACTGAAACCCAGAAAGGTCAAGTGACTTGCCTGAAGTCACACAGTTACTAAGTGGTGGAACAAGGTGTCAGAGCCAGGTCTGGTCCCCAATCTAACACAGGTCCCTGCTGTGTCTAGGTGAAGTGTGAGTAAGTAGAAAAGAGCTGAGCGAAGGCAAGGACAGGGTCGCTAGACCACATCCCTTTGGGGGAGCCTGGAGAGCCGCTTGTCTGGTGCTGCTGGGAAGACAAGGCTGCCTCCCTGGCAGAGGGACGCTGGGGTAGGAGGGCAGAGCAATTTCTGTGGCCAGACTTGGCTTCTGCACTCAGTGACCTGGAAGCTGAGGCTGAGGCTGAGATGCAATTGTTGCCAAACTCCTCAGCCTTAATCTATTCACAGTCCACCTGCCCTTGCCACAGGAATTAGGGTCCTAGGCCACAAAGTGTGTCTGTGTGTGGGGATTCCTGGGACAGACCACCCTGCCCCTTCCCCCAAAGTCTAGACACAAGCCCTTGGCCCCCACCAGACCCTGGGAAGCTGCCTGCCTTTATCTGTGCCTCCCAATAACTCTTCCCTCTTTCCTTCCTTTCTTCCTTCCCTCCCTCCCTCCTTTCTGTCTTTCTTTCTTTCTGGCACAGAGAGCAAGTTTATTTGGTGAATGCTGATGGCAAACATCATACAAGAAAGACATGTGGGAAGCCGGGATGGCTCAGTAGGTTAAGCGCTCATTTTGCAGCCCTGGGGACCAAGGATTGAATCCTGGCCCCAGCCTGTGCGGACCCATATGCTGAACTGGGGAGTGCCCCCAGTTCGGTTCTCACTGGGGTGAGACCCCGGCCCAGTTCCTGCCCTGTGCAGCCGCTGCGCCCACCTGTGGAATGAAACTATGTGGAAAAACCGATGATGTGCAACTATGGAGACTGCTCTGGGTCCTCTCCCTTCTCTCTTTCTCTGTATTGCTCTCTCTCTCTCTCTCTCTCTCTCTCTCTCTCTCTCTGTCAAAACAATAAAAATAAATCTTTAATTAAAAAAAAAAAGAAGGAAAGATAGGCTGGGAAAGTGCTGTGATAAGAGAGCCTAGGAAGCCTTCAGGGCTGCACACAGTCTCACACAGGGGAAGGCACAGGGCTCTGGGCACACTGGGAATGTGTCCAGCCGTTCAGCACCATGCGGACGAGCTCCTCACAATTGATACAACCATTGCTGTCCTCATGCCCTGCCACCAGCATCTCCACTTCTTCCTCAGTCATCTTTCACTCAGTGTGACAAGAACATGACGGATCTCAGCACCCATGACAGTGCTATTCCCTTCTTTGTCAAACACCCTCAGGCCTTTGACATAGTCCTCACAGGTGCCCTGGTCCTTGTTCTTGGCCACAGTCTGCAGCATGGGCAGGAAGTGCTCAAAGTCCAACACCTTCACATTCATCTCATCAC
Organism: Craseonycteris thonglongyai; assembly: GCA_004027555.1. NCBI lineage: Eukaryota > Metazoa > Chordata > Mammalia > Chiroptera > Craseonycteridae > Craseonycteris > Craseonycteris thonglongyai. Next base: position 71,115 of record PVKE010002053.1, read on the forward strand.
TCCTGGGGCCCTCCAAACTTTGAGCACCTCGGCGTTGGTGGGGCTCTGGCCCAGGGCCCTCAGCACATCCCCACACTGGCAGTACAGGATCTTGTCATCCCCTGTTCGGTCAAACAGCTGGAAGGCCTTGACCTCTGCAGTCTTGTCCCCGGCGAAGTCACACATCTTGACTGCTCAGCTCTACTGGACCTTTTCTTGCAGTGATGGCCTTCCTTCCTTTCTGATTGTCGACTACAATGTCTCGCTACATTTTTTTAAAGGCAGCACAGAGAAGAAAGAGTAAATTTCCAGGAATTGTTTCACAGCTGCCACTCTTTTTACTTGGAGCAAAGCTGTGTGTCCCCTTCCTCCTGCCCTGGGCTCCTGTCCCTCCCTCTCCCTCAGTTTCTCTCTTCCCAGCTGTCCATCTCCTCCATCCAAAGACAAACACCCACATGAAAACTGCAAAGCTATCACTTCTTCCTGAGGGAGCAGATCTCTGTGCGTCTGCCAGAAGGGATTATTACCATCACTTCCTCTGGCGGCAAATACACATTGGGTGATGTGAAGGGGCAGGGGGTTGGGGAGCAGGTAGAGGTGAGGCTGCAGGGGGTGATGCCTCCATATGGTAGGGAAAACGTCTTGGGGTAGAAGATTCGGAGACTCAGGAGAATAGTCTTGAGAGGAATGGAAACGACCATTGGGTTGGAATGTGTGGTCCATGTGCAAAGAACAGAGACCAAAACTAGGCTCTCCCAGGAAGGGGCTTGGTCTAGCGGAGTCTCCATCTGCATGGGTCAAAGGCATGGAGAAGGAAGCAAAGTTCTCAGGAGGCTCCTTACTGAGAAAAGATTTTCATGGGCGAGAAACTGAGATCCTAAAGAGAGAGAGAACAGCACTGTCTGCAAAATGCAAGTAAACCACATTGTACATCACCAGAGTTCATCATGACAGATGCCTTGATCTAGAAATGGTCCTCTGTGTGAGGGGGGGGGGGTGGTGACATAATAAGAAATGTACAGAAGCCAACAGAAGTAACACCCTTTTTAAGGTAGTATAGTGTGCTTGAGTGTGACATTGTTATGTGGTGGAATTTTGTGATAAAAGATTTGGTATACATTAGCAGTTCATACAAAAGGGAGCATTACTTCTGCCAGGTCCTGTGCATTTGGTCTCTGCCCCTCGTTCCTAGGTGAACAGAGTATCTTTCGTTCTAATGAGGTGACTCTTGGTGGGCTCCTGGGTAGCTTCAGAACGGGGCTGGTCCCCAGAAAGAGCAAGCCATGGTTAGAAGCTTGGAACTTTCAGCCTTACTTCCCATCCTCCACAGAAAAGGTGGGCTGGAGCTTTAATGAATAACTGGTCATGCCTACATGACAAAGCCTCCCTAAAAGTCCCGAAACTATGAGGCTCAGTGATCTTCTGGGTTGCTGAGCACATCCACGTGCCAGAAGGTTGTGCACCCCAGCTCCACAAGAACAGAAGCGCAGAGCCCTTCCTGACCTCTCCTTATGCACCTCCTCACCTGGCTGTCCCTGTGCCCTTCATAACAAACCAGAATACACAAGTAAATGTTGCCCTGCGCTTTATGAGTAGGGCCCGGAAATTATTGAAACTGAGCGAGAGTTACGGCAACCCCCAACTTTGTAACCATGAAGAACAGAAGTGTGGGCACTGCTTGTGCATGACTGGCATCTAAAGTGAGGACAATCTCTTACAATAGCCAAGATACAGAAACAGCCGAAATGCCCCTCAATAAGCAATTGAATAAAGAAACTGTGGTAGATATATACAATGGAATATTACTCTGCCATGAAAAAGTGAAATCTTACTATTTGTGACAAAATGAATGGGCCTAGAGAATATTATCCTAAGTGAAACAAGTCAGACTTATTTCAGACAAATGTCACATGATCTCATTTATATGTGGAATCTAAAGAACAAAATAAATGAACAAACAAAACAGAAACAGACTCATAGATAAGGAAAACAAACTGATGAATACTAGATGGGAGAGGGTTGAGGGGCTGGATGAGAAAAGTGAAGAAACTGAAAATACTGGGGAAGCCGGGGTGGCTCAGCAGGTTAAGTACTCGCTTTGCAGCCCTAGGGACCAAGGATCGAATCCCGGCCCTGGCCTGTGCAGACCCATATGCTGAACTGGGGTGTGGTTCCCATGCAGGAGGCCCTCAGTTCGGTTCTTGCCCCCCCCACCCCTGGTTCTGCCCCTGGCTCAAGGGGGCGCACCTCCCATGCAGGAGGTCCCCAGCCCAGTTCTCGCTCTGCACAGCCCCCGCCCACTTGTGTGGAACAAAACGATGTGGAAAACTCATGACATACAACTATGGAGACTGCTCTGGGCCCTCCGCCTTCTCTCTGTCTTTCTCTGTCTATGTCTCTTTCTCTGTCTGTCAGAAACAATAAAATAGATCTTTAAAAAAAAAGAAAGAAAGTACAAATTGGTAGTTATGAGGTAGTCACAGGGATGTAAAGTACAGTATGGAGAATATAGTCAATAATTCTGTAAAAACTATGCATAGAGTCAGTGGGTATTCGACTTATTGTGGGATCACTTCATCAATTATATAAATGACTAATCACTATGCTGTACACCTGAAACTAACATTAACTAACACTGAATGTCAACTATAATTTAAAAAAATAGTCACAGGGATATAAAGTACCACATAGGGAATATAGTCAATAATATTATAATAATTTTCTACAGTGTCAGATGGGTAAGAGACTTATTGGGATTACCACTTTGTGAGGTATATAAATGTTTAATCACTGTGTTGTTTTGTATACCTGAAACTAATTTTAAAAAGCATAATTTTAAGAAAAAATAAAATAAAATAAGGACAATCTTGTGGGACTGAGCCCTTAACCTGTGGAGTCTGACACTAACTCTAGGTGATTGGTGTCAGAATTGAATTAAATTATAGGACACCCAGTTGTCCAGAGAGTTGGAAAATTCGTTGATATAGGGCGGGGGTGGCGAACCTATGGCACGCTTGCCCAAAGTGGCACGCGGAGCAATTATTTCAGCACGCGGAGCTATAAATACCATTTAAAAATTATTGTTTACGCTCTTATAGACAAAAATAATCGATACCTCTATCTCACTCGATGGGTTGGCACGCAAGTCGAGTGAGTATACTCTTATTTCATAAACTTTGGCATTCAATCGCCAAAAGGTTCGCCACCCCTGATAGGGGAAAAACCCTACATATTTGGTGTCAGGAGTGTTGTGAGTAGAGAAACAGTTTTTTCTATAGGAAGCTTTAAGAAAACTGAAAAATTAAAAATATCCCTTTCCACAGAAATGGTTGGTGGTCACACAACAATGTGAACGTACTTAACGTTACTGAACTATATGCCGTATTTTCCGGCGTATAAGACGACCGGGTGTATAAGACGACCCCCTAATTTTACAGTTAAAACGTAGGTTTAGGCCTATATTCGCTGTATAAGACTACCCCCCCACTTCCGAGGCTGTAGTCTTATACAGCGAATATAGGCCTAAACCTATGTTTTAACTGTAAAATTGGGGGGTCGTCTTATACGCCGGAAAATACGTACTTTAAAAAGTTAGGATGAAAATTTTGATATTATGCTCATTTTACCACGATAAAAAATTAATTAGCAAACTTGTTTTTTAAAAACCTTCCTTGAATGGATAAACAAAATGTGGTATATCCATGCAATGGAATACTACTCAGCCATAAAAAGGATTCATATACTGATATATGCTACAATGTGGATGAACCACAAAAATATTATGCTAGGGGGAAGCTGGGATGGCTCAGTGGGTTAAGTGCTCACTTTGCAGCCCCGGGGACCGAGGAGTGAATCCCAGCCCCGGCCAGTGCAGACCCATGTGCTGAACTGGGGAGTGCCCCCAGCTCAGTTCTCACCCGGGAGAGACCCTGGCCCACTTCCTGCCCTGTGCAGCCCCGCCCACCTGTGGAATGAAACTATGTGGAAAAACCGATGATTTGCAACTATGGAGACTGTTCTGAGCCCTCCCCCTTCTCTCTGTCTCTGTGTGTGTGTGTGTCTCTCTCTGTGTCAAAAACAATAAAAATAACTCTTAAAAAAAAAAAAAATATATATATATATATATTACGCTAAGTGAAAAGAAACACACAACGGTCATACATTGTATGATTCCATTTACATATTTTTTAATTTTTTTAAAAGATTTATTTTTATTGTATTGTTTGTTTGTTTGTTTGTTTGTTTGTTTTGACAGAGGGAGACAGAAAGGGGAGGGCCCAGAGCAGTCTCCGTAGTTGACATTAGTTTTCCATATAGTTTCACTCCACAGGTGGGCACAGGGCTGCGCAGGGCAGGAACTGGGCTGGGACCCTCCTGCATAGGTCCCGGCAAGAACTGAACTGGGGGCACACCCCATTTCAGCATGTGGGTCCACATGGGCCAGTTCCGGGATGCGATCCTCAGGCTCCAGGGCTGCAAAGCAAGCGATTAACCCACTGAGCCATCCCAGCTTCCCCTGATTCCATTTATATTAAATATCCATAATAGGCAAATGCACAGAGATAGAATGCAGAATGATGCTGCCAGGCATGGGGGAGGGGACTAGGGAGCCAGGACTTCATGAGGACGGGTTTCCTTTCGGGATATAAAAAAATCTTTTGGAACTAGATAGAAGTGCTGGTTGCACAACACTGTGAACATACTAAATGACACTGAATTATGTACTTTAAAATGCTTAATATTGGTATGGGAATTTTGCCACAATTAAATATATATACACCTAACCCCCTCCAGCCAGCACATCCTCGCCCTCCATCCTACAGAACATGGGCCCAGCTCCAGGTGGCTTTGCCATCGGTGCAGTACAGCCTGTGTGAAACAGGCAACCTCTCTGGGCCTCACAGAGGATGAGGAAGCCCATCCTTCCTCCCCCTCAGGGTACCTCAGGGATCAAATGATTAACTGAGGTGAAAGTGCTCGAGGAGCAGGAAGCTCTGCTGACACAGATGTTCACCAACAGCACAATCCATGCTATGAGCCTTATCCCCATGGATAAGAGGGAAAAAGAAGCTAGCAACTTTCAGTCAGTCTCTCTTTCTCTGTCTCTGTCTCTGTCTCTATCTCTCACACACACTTCCTGACAAGTATGGAGCAATGGGGGAAAGATGCTGCTTTCCTCATCCTCTCCATCCAGGAGTCTACCTAACGCTCCACGATGCCCTTTCACCACCTCACATCCAGTCTTTCTCTCCAGATTCTCAACTCAAATCAAAAACATGAAGGCTGGGGAGAATGGCAGGGGGTGAGTGTGAGTCTGTGGGGAAAAGGCCAGAGTGATGTACAGTCTGACTGATTTTCAAATTTATTTTAGCCTTCCCACCCCCTGCCCTGTTCTGCTTTAGTAGAAATCAGGATAGGGGAGAGTAGGATTCCAAGCCGATTTAGAGAGTATAAAACACATATATATGAGGGCTGTCTGGGAAAAAATCCAGCCATTGTCAATATAATGAGAACGGTTACATGGCCGGATACTTTCTGGAAAGCTCTCGGACATGTAAAGCACGTAACACAAACCCAGCCCTATGCCAAGCACTTCACCTGATGGCTCATTTAATTCTCATAACACCCCTAATAGTAGACACTACTGTCCCATTCCGCAGTAGAGAGAACCCAGGCGTTAAGAGGTAAATTGCAGTAGCTAGTGAGTGAGGAATCTGCATTTTAATGCTTGCAGCCTGACTCCTCCCTACCCCTAGCACACTAGGTCCTTGCTGTGACTTCCCCTCTAACTGGATTGGGGGAAGGCAGGAAATACCCCAATCCTCTCCCACAGAGCCTCAGCCAGTGATACTGCTTCCCGGATGAGAAGGGCGGCCCTGAAGCCCAAAGCAAAGCCAGCCCCACGGCCACAGTCCCTCCAGCCTCCTCGCAGCTTCCCAACAGTCCAGACCTGCTGACCCTCCAGGAACAGAGGTGTTCCCAAAGGAAACTTAGGTGAGTGTCACCCTCTCTGAGGGTAGAAGGGCTTGGGGCTTGGAGACAATTGCCTTTCTTACATGATCCACAGATGTCCCCAGGGATGAATTAGAGAGTGCATGAGTGAGTGAGTCACACCCATAGCCCAAATGGCAAGGCAGAGCAAGGGCCCCTAAGAAAGACCAGCGTGTAAGGGCCAAGAGTTCACCCAGGAGGGAAACGGAGGTTGATGCCCACCCAGGGCTGGAGAAGGGTAGGACTAGCCAGGCTGTGAAGAAATCTGGTTGGGCACAAAGAGTTCTGGCCTCTCCCACCACTGAGGCCCCTTAGCAAAGTATCTCTGCTCTTGGGTCAAAGCTGACAAGTGAGCTGTGTACTACTTTACCATTTGAATGCTCAACTTTCCTTTCTTGACTCTTCAGACCTAAAATTTCTCCCCTAAGGTCTCCTGGTCCCTGTGACCCGCTACCTAGGAGACACAGGCTGTTTTCCAGGTCTTTCTCTTCCAACCCTCTCTTCTCCCCACCAGGCATTTGTGAGTCCTAATGTCAGTTGTGCCCAGTATGGAGCCTGGCCTCTCCAACGGGGTCACTACAGGGCCTGCCAATGACATCGGAGAGATCCACAACTGGACTGAATTGCTCGACTTCTTCAACCACACATTGCTGGGGTGCCACATGGAGCTCAATGAGAATACTAAGCGAGTGGTCCTCTTTGTCCTCTATCTGGCCATGTTCGTGGTTGGGCTGGTGGAGAACCTCCTGGTGATCTGGGTCAACTGGCGCTGCTCAGGCCGGGTGGGGTTGCTGGGTGTCTACATCCTCAACATGGCCATAGCAGACCTAGGCATTGTCCTCTGTCTGCCTGTGTGGATGCTGGAGGTCACACTGAACTACACCTGGCTGTGGGGCAGCTTCGCCTGCCGCTTCACTCACTACTTCTACTTTGTCAACATGTACAGCAGCATCTTCTTCCTGGTGTGCCTCAGCATCGACCGCTACGTCACCCTCACCCACGCCTCTCCCTCCTGGCAGCGCCACCAGCACCGAGTGCGGCGGGCGGTGTGTGCAGGTGTCTGGGTGCTCTCGGCCATCATCCCCCTGCCCGAGGTGGTCCACATCCAGCTGGTGGAGGGCTCCGAGCCCATGTGCCTCTTCATGGCACCTTTTGAAACCTACAGCCCATGGGCCCTGTTAGTGACCCTGTCCAGCACCATCCTGGGCTTCCTGCTGCCCTTCCCGTTCATTGCAGTCTTCAACGTGCTGACGGTGTGCCGGCTTCGGCGCGCAGGATGGCCCGAGGGCCGGCACCACTGCCTGCTGGTGTGTGCCTACATAGCTGTCTTTGCCATCTGCTGGCTGCCCTACCACGTGACCTTGCTGCTACTCACACTGCACGGGTCCGAAGCCCCCATCCACTGCTACCTGATCCACCTGCTCTACTTCTACGACGTCATCGACTGCTTCTCCATGTTCCACTGTATCGTCAACCCCATCCTCTACAACTTCCTCAGTCCAAGCTTCCGGAGCCGGCTGCTGAGCGCTGTGGTCCATTACCTGCCCAAGGTCCAAGCCCAGGCGGACAGACGTGCCTCCTCTTTCTCCTCCACTCAGCATTCCATCATCATCACCAAGGAGGGCACCCAACCCACTGCAGCAGGCCCCTACCACCAGCCCTGAACTTTCAGGCACCAAGTACCTCACCCGTGTCTGCTCCTCACTCTCATAACAGCTGAGGTAGATGCCAGTCTCCTTCCTCCCTCAGTGAAGTAGAAAGCTGCAGGTGGTGGTGAGAGATTTGGTGGTGGTGTGGGGGGAGGGTGTGGGCAGGGAAGAGGGTAGAGCACTCATGCTCAATTCTGAGTTTATCTTGTATCTTGAGGTGGGGAGAGGGAGCAGGGGAGGGAGGGATAAGAAATGGGTCTTTGGTGGTGTACTTTTTGTGTCATTCCTTGTGTCTAATGCAGACACACAGGGGGAAAAGGTGAAATAAATATTACTAATAGGGACAGCCATAACTCTGGATCTCTGGGAAAATCTGCACCTGCTGCTGTGATTCGGGAAGGAACTAAGGCTAACAAGATGTGCAACAGAAACTAGATGCACTCGTTGCAGAAGTCACCCAGCCCGGAAAGAGTGAGCTCCACAGGGACCTCACAAAACTTTCCATTTGTTTGTGTGCTTGTTTATCTCACAGCACACCATGCAGAGTGTGGGGACAAGAGGCCAGAGGCCAAGGAACCGGGAGGCCTTGGCAGGACGTTTCCTAGCAGCGCTATGATAAATGGAGGTAGTGGGGAAGCAAGAGGGGGCTGGGGAGCCAAGGTCTGAGCAGGCACCCAGCAGCTGGAGCGGCAGGGTGGTTCTCCACCCACTTCCGCCATCCAGGAAACTCTCCATTTCCATGCTGATACTCTCTCCCCAGCTTGTCCATCCTGCTCCCCTCCCCCCAAAGCAGAGGAGCTGTCTCAGACTCAATGCTCTCATAGCCCATGTCCTCCCAGCTTTGGATCTAAGAGAAGTTATCAGAAACCCACCCTACTCTCCAGATCATAGGAAAATATTAAGGGACATCCACTCTGGGAGCAGACCTTGGCACAGCCAGCAGCAGGCACTGACAGATGCTCTGTCCCTCAGCCTTTGTTCCCTTCACAGGATGGGGAATGCAAAATTTCCAATTCTGTCACAGGGCAGTTCTGGTATTCTGTCAATTCTTACCTGTATACTTCTCCCTGGCCTAGTCTCTTCTTTACCTGTCCAGCAATGTACTTGTGTTAATACTTGTCCTATAGATAGGAAAAGTCCTCTTATTAACAAGTAGGTCTTCAGGAAAGGCTCATTTATCAGTTTGGGAAACTAGGACCATGTCCATGAAGAACTCTGAAGTAAAAGCCTAAGAACAAGTCCAAGTCCACCAGTTCCACACCCTTGGTCCCCTACTCCTGCCTGTGGAGACTGAATGGCTTGTGGGAGTAACCACTGAGAGCCTCTGTCCTGTTTAGTGTGTCTGAAATATCAAACTTGGAATAACTCCTCACTGACCTGGAAAACTGTCTCCTTTGCTTTTAGAAATCGGTAACTGCATTCACCAGATGCATTAAATATGTGCTCCAATGGTGTATGTACCCGTCTGTCAGGAGCATGGGGGGGCGGGGGGGCGGGGGGAGTCTGCATCTACAGTCCCCCTGCTCACTGGGCCCAAACTTCAAAGGGTCTTAAGCTACCAACCAGTGGCAGAGCTGATGGCTTTTTCAACCAGGAGAATTTAGGTTGTGAACTGGGGTTGCAGTAAGGGCTTAAACTAATACATAAAATGCATCATAAACTTTCCCCCCTTGTGCCAATATCGGATGTCCTTATTACTGCCTCCTCTGACTTGGGCTCCAGAAGTTTCCTAAAAGAAACTCAATTTATATCTGTCACATCCCCGGTTACCTCAGAGGTCACTTCCCCAATCAGTTCTCACCCTGGCAGCACAAATACTTCCTTAGGGCCTTGGAAGGAGAGGGAATCAGCTGTGCTGACCGCAGAGAGGCTGCTCAGCTCAGCATTTACTGGGCAGTGATGGGAGCCAGGCTCGGGGCAATGTGCTGAGACCAAGTGGATCACATCATACCCTAACTTCAAGAGGAAATTATGCCAATCCCCCACCTCTTCTGTTTAATCTGCCTCTCTCCATTCCAACATACCATGTCACAGTGAATTAAATGGCACTAACAAGGCAATTTGGGGCCAAATTTTGAGTCCAAATATTCATTTAGCAGAGGTCAACTGCTTTCTCTGGGCCAAAAGATCCCCTCAGGGATGGCTCCCTGAAAGGGCTGCATCATTGACTTCATTTTCCACTAAAAGCAGGTCATCAAGTTAACCCTGGGGAATTCCAGCTACAGGAAAGAAAATGGACTACCTGAAAGAATTCTGCTGAGCAGCAATACTGCTACTGAACAGATAGGTGACAGAGGATGGCCCAGATATTCTGAACTTAAGGGATGAGCATGATCACAGTAAATAGGAAAAGAACTCCCATATCCAATTTTCTTTTTTTATTCTAATTAAAAAACCACACTTTGTGCCGAACAATGGAATATAAAAGAATCAGATGTACGATTTTAGATATCTACTATTTGGGGAAAAAAGTTTACAAAATATACAAAACTTTACAGCGATAGTAAACACTTAAATATTAGGAGGTCAGTATTTAATGGAAGGAGTTAGACGTCAACAACTCTTCTCCATTTTGAGATTTTAGCTAGTAGAGGCGGGAGAGGAGGGGGGACTAGACAAGGGAAGGGCGTTAAACACTGAAATCCCAAGTTTTATTTTCATCCTGATGTAGTTTACGATGAGTAACCACACTGAAACGAATGCTGTGTGCCCTGCTTCCTGACTCATTCAGTGCAGGTTTTAAGAAAATGGACATGTAGGGACTCCCATATGGGCAGACTTCTCCAAACCGCACACTCCCATGCCAACAAAATCAATGTCCATGTATAAAGGGGTTTAAATCACTTCCAAGGCTGAACAGACTGGGGAAAACAGGGCACAGCAGGAGGCCAGAAAAGAATGAAAATTCAGCAGCAGCAAAACCTAACTGGGGAAAAGATATTTAAGCCCAAAGGCTTGTCCTTTTGATAGAAGTCAAAAAGAACTTTTACCCATTTTCTGGTTCTTAGGGGCCACCTGGGCCAAATCACTACCTGCACCTTTCTTCCCAACTAGCCACGAACTATATTTCTCATGGAATCTTACAACTTAGGACTAAATATAATACAGCAGAGCTTCTCAGTGGGTGCTATGGCATCAGTCATCAGTGGGTCCCAGGAGAGCCAGAATCTTGATCTCTAACCACAAGCAGCTTCTGCTGTTTATTCCAGTGCCATACAAGTAATACCCATTTCCCTTAGGAAACACATTGGGAATGGCCTTGTGTTTGGTTTAATGCTCTAGTCACCATCTTGAAATTCTTAATTTTAAAACAAAGGGCCCTGCCACTTCTGTAGCTGGTCCAGGGTATGAAGCAAGAAAAGGGAGAAAACGGGAAAAAAAGACATTCAAGGGTCAAATAGAAACTCGGAACAATACAGCAGGAGACAGTGTTAAACTGGGTTCCAGGGCAGAGGGTGCAACAAAATCAAATGAACAGGTTGAAAAAAATTAAAAACTCCAAGTAAAATGAATATCTTCCACCAGGTATCCTAGAGTGCCCTTTGCAACAATATGTTTCAAGTAAAACAGTTCAGAAAAGGGTGAGCTAGAGGCAGCAAACATGACTCCAAACAAAGGGAGGGTTCAGGTGTGAATAAGGGGGACATGTGGAGGAAGAAGGTTTGGTCATTGAGCCTCATGAGCTGCTGACCCTGCTACATGTCTGACTGCAATCAACCAGGCCACCCTGATCAACTGCTTGGCTTCAGGACTGGGCAGTGCAGTTTTTTGTTTCAGGGGCAAAGCTTCAAGGATTTGCTTTTTGGTTTACTGGTAAGGAGGGTTTACTTCACAGCTTCAGGCTTAGTATACAGACTACCCAGCATCCATGATGCCATTAAGGAAAAGGGTTTCTCCAGCATATACTGAGCCATTCTCAGCTGACTGGATTCCAGTACCATCTCTCAAATCCAGCCATTAAAAATCAGTCCCCATCAACAGTCTGGGAGGAATCATTCAGGCTTGAAAAGCTTAGCAGACACTTGATGGTAGTTTTTACACATTTTCCTTCTTAAATGTCTAGTGGGAGAGAAAGGGAGAAGCTAGTAAGGGATGAACTCTCAGTACTGCTTTCCTGACAAAAATATCCCAAGGGTGCATTTAACAAGTTTAGATGGTGAAAGAAAGCCACTTGTACAAGTCCCTTATATAATGGTCACTCCACCAGAAAGCCATGTATTCCAGCTTGGAGGCTTTATCTGAGCTGGATAGGGCTAGGGAGAGAGGCAGTAGGTCCAACAGGGTTTGCCTGTATGTCTTAATACAGCTTCCAAGTTTAGGAAGGATGAGAAAATGTGCAAAAAGGTCCTTCATGTTACTTGGTCCCCTCAAACTACTCCATCACAAGAGGGAAAGAGAATGAAAGGCCTAGGAATTTAACAAGCCCCAACTTTCTAGAACTTACATCCATTACCAAACGAGTTCCCTGGGTTTATTGTGCAAGAGACTAACTAGAAAGAAAGAAAAGAATTTGCTTGTTTAAAGGCTTGACTCTCTTCCCCCACCAGTTTAGTCTATTTCCCAAACCTCTGGCCAGGACTATTCCCTGGAATATGGCTCCTTGCTGGGGAAAAACTCATTTTCCTGACAGTCTCTTATCCAAGAGATGCTGGGTAATATGTATACAAAAATAAAAATAAATAAATATTAATGTCCAAAAAAAGGCTTTGTGAGTTAATTAAAATCACTTGTGAAACAGCCCAGGGTGCTGCTGAGTCCCACCGCGGGCAGTGTCAGGATGGAGGCCAGCGACTCCCAGAACTCGCCTGAGCAGGTGAGGTAGTATGAGTTACTGAGGTGCCACCTGGTGAGTACACAAGATTGAGGGCCCTCTCTCTCCAGGTTTGTTTGGGCAAGACCCCCTCAAAAATCAACTAAGAACAAAGCCAACCAGCGTTGTGGCTGGGCACAGATACATTTTCCAGCCACTTAGAGAGGGTCTGAACCAGTTGCAAACCTACAGCGCCCCCTAGTGGCAATGCAAAGACAGGTCAGGATAAATTCCAGCAGGTCAAAGGTGAGTTGCCAAGGCTCCTGCCCAGCTGCATAAAGTAAAAAACAGGTTATCCAACTGAGACACAGAGAACGTACATCCCACTACATGCCACCAGTAATTTGATCCCTTTAATCCTGAAGGGCTCATAGTCCACAATTTCACCACCTCATGAGGTCTTTTCATCTACACCAAAAGCCAAATACACTTCTAGGTGGGATACCGCATGTAAATTAAGGCAAGGCTGCTGCTACCAGAACATCCCCACCTCTCCACCAGGAAGCTCAAGGTTAATGGAGGTGGCCAGATAACAGATGACTGTATCAAAGTGTCTCCCTATCCTCTTTGCCCCACAGGGAAGGTCCGGCATCCTGGGCCATCACTCCATAAAATCATGTTTCTTTGGAATTGAGAAAAAAGAAAGCTCCCTTCCTGCCCATCCAGACTGCCACCTCTGGTGGCACTGCAGGACTTCTGGCTGATAAGAATTCATCCCAAAGCTTTCTAACCTAAATAAAAGCTGTTCCCAGTTTGGATCTAGCTGCCAAAAGATTTTACTGTCCAATCAGCAGATCAGAGCCATGGAACAAGCAGGCACCTCCATCCCTGACGCCTTTTCCCTGCTGAGGGCTGGGCCTGGAACCTGAGGTGAGCTGCCCTGCTGACTTGTCTTTTCTGAAAGACCACATTCCCCAAATCTGGCAGTAATACCCACAGTGAAAACCTCTCTCCACTCCCTCTATTCAGTGAGGCTGTTGGTTGGATTCTTAGCAGCATAAAACCTATCAGTAAACTAAAATTTGAGAGGCTGAGAAAGGGGATCTAGTTGGCACCAACTGCCTGACCAGATCCCAAGACCAGCCTCAAAAGAACAAAAAACACAGCCCTTCATGGGCATAACAGGTAAGGAGGTAAACATGATAGGGCCGTTGCTTCTCAAAAACAGTAACAACTCATGTGCTATTTCTTCTTTAAATACAAGACAGAATTCCTAGCAAGGCAAAATAGTAACTTCAGCTGGGAAGAGAACAGCCATTAGAAAATCCATGTCCTGGCTGCCGCCTGGGCGCCCGCCCCGGCTCTGCTGGGACCCAGTCAGCTGTCAGGGTTCTTTTCCGCCTCTTTGGAATGGATAATGTACATGAAGGTCTGCTCAATGGTGAAGTCAGGTGGGAGGCTGCCTTTGTGCACACCTACGTGCTTGCTCATGAGGTTAAGGGTGGAGCTATAGTGGCCACAGACTGTGCAGCGGTACATGAGGGCCCCCGAGTGCGTCTTCAGGTGGCATTTGATGGTTGAGCGGCCTCGGAAGAACTTGTGGCACACCTTACACTGATATGGCTTCTCGCCTGTGTGGATCCGCCGATGGTAGTTGAACTCACTTGTGTGGGCAAATCTTTTGCCACAGACCTTGCAGCTATACTTGCTGTTCCCAGGCTGGCCCTGCAGAGCCAGCTCCTCACTCAGGAACTCCTCTGCTGGCAACTTTCGCTTCTGGAGAGCTGGGTGCTTTAGCCCAAAACCAGGCCGTGGGTCAAGGCCACTGTTGCATTTGTGCTGGCTGACATGGTAGCGATAGGCAGCCTCCGACTTGAAGCTCTGGCTACACAAGTGGCAATGGAAGAGGGTGTCTTCCAGGCTTTGGTGCACAGCCATGTGCTTCTCTAAGAGATGCCAGTCCACAAAGCTGTTTGCACAGACAGAACAGGAGAAGACTGAAATGCCAAGATGGGAGAGTGTGTGCCACATGAGGCTGCAGAGGTTGAGGTGGCGCTGGTCACAGACACTGCAGGCCTGGCCCTTCAGGTTTAGATGGTCAAGGATGTGGCCCCTGACCACATGGAAATCTTTGGCCAGTGCCTTCCCACAAGCAGCACATTTCAACTCTGTGGAGGCTGCCCCTGAAAACAGACCCAGCTTCCCAGGCAGGGGATCATTGGGGTGGACAATGATGTTGTTCTCAAATATTCCATCCCGCCGGTGGAGGGTCAGCTGCCACTGGGTAAAGAACTTAGTTTCACACATGTCACAGGAGAAGAGGAAAATACCAATGTGGGACAGGACATGGGTCACTCGGGAATTTCGGTCCTGGAAGTGGGTCTCACAGACCTTGCAGTTGCCTGTCAGCAGGTCCACGTGGTCCCGAGCATGCTGTCGGATCAGTTGAATGTTGGGCTCTAGAACTTTCTTGCACACCTGGCAGGGCATGGCCTTATTCTCTCGGCTATCATTCTCTCCAAAAGTCAGCTCATCCTCACTGTCATCACTCAACTCAATCACCTCCTCAGCTGTGCCTATCTCCTCAGTGGGGTCTTCAAACTGCAGGTCATCATCCCCTAGGTCCTCCAGCTGGAGCTCATCCATCTGCCCAAAGCCTGCATCTTTGGAGTGGTCGCTATTGCTGAGACAGGAGTTGGTTCCAGTGGTAATGTCTATTGCATTGTCAGGAGAAAAGAAGCTGTTTTTACCGAAGTCTCCATTGCTCTGAACTTTGTATGGCTGGCAAGAGCTCGTGCTAGTTTGGATGCCCATGCTGACAGTGCCTAGGACTGGCTGAGTGACCATATTAGGTACAGACGTGAAAGGAGCAGGGGTATCGTGGTCTTCTGTCTTTGGTGGCAGTGATTGCTGAGGCTGAGGCAGAGTATGATTAGTGTCACTACTAACATTTCTCTCTTCCTCTTTATAGCTTCCTCCTGCATCACTAGGTAAAACATAGTTTCTATCAGGACCAAAGTGCTCGCCGCCACTCCGGAGTTCTGCAAGGGGGTGGGCAGGTTCTACTGAACTACAACTCAGGGTGCTGGACTGGCTCTCACTGGTGTTGGTCAGGGGCTTGGCCACAGCAGTGCTTTCTAGGTCAGGAAAGGTGGAGTGACAGGCCTGGAGGAGGTCCTCCATACCCAGACGCTCAGCTACCTCGTAGATGACCCCAACGTTGATCAGGTCGGTGAAGAGCTCTGATGTGTAGACAAAGCTCAAAATCTTCTCAAAGTTGGCAGGGGTGATGAAGTCCACCACATAGGTCCTGGCAGCATCTAGCCCAGCATTCAGGAAGAGGTTCTGGAAGTAGCCAGCCGCACAGGCCAGCACAGCTTTGTGGGCCGGGAAGGAGCGGCTCCCCACCACAATGGTGACATCACACATGGTCTCCGAGAGCCGGCACTTGTTGAGTTCCTTCAGCAGGTTGTTGGGGTGGTTGGTGCTTTGCAGTTTGATCCTCATGCCCATCTTAGCAGCTCCTATGAAGTTGCCTCCTTATCAGCACGGTTAATCTGTGGACAGCAGAAAATACCACCAGTCTGAGTGTTTCTAAGCCACCGGTGGGCAGCCAGGAGAGAACAGACATGGAGAGTGCTCCATCCTGCTAGGGGCAAGGACAGCAAAGATGATGGGACAGTGACCTCTCTCCCTGTATGTACCCAAACACAGAGCCGTGACAAAATCCAAGTATACTGAAAAATATCTGATACCTTGGTCTTTAAGTCAGTAAGGGAGGTTATAGGTCTGGTTGGACAGAAGCTAGTGCCTTAGAGCCAAGCCAGAGGTATCCTCTCAGACACAATATTATACTTCATTTCCACAGCAACTGGCTCAAATCTTCCTCAAATTTATTAATTCCCTCCTAAACACAAGCTTTCCTACCCCATTGAGTATATTCTCTTCCCTTACAAGGCCAAATGCCGTATACATACTTGAACACAATTACCGAAGTTCCATTAGCTGCTGAGGAAAAGAATGGCCTGCCTTTTAGTTTTCTAACATTGCTGTGCCCTTTCAGTCTCTAAATAAATCTCTCACTGATTCTTCAGTTCCCATCTCTCCCTACCTGAGCTGCCTACTTACTCTCTTCTCTCCACCACCCAGAGCCGTTCAGATACTGCTCTATCACATTGTATGCTGTGGATGAAGCAAAGTAGAGCATAAGTGTGGTACTTAATATTACTTAAATATGCTTTAGTTCTTTTTACCACCCTTTCTGGGATTTATGCTTATGGTGCCCAGAACTAAGATTTACATATATAGTTAGATGCCATAAGAAGGCATCTAAAGACTCCTAAAAGGCTTGCTCATGATCACTTTTTCCCCTTTGCGACTCAGTGCACGCCTAAGGAAGATGGGCTAACTGCATTCTCATCCCGTCTCCTAACTCGCCATGCGCAACACAGCCCCCTTCTCCATCTCACCACATTCTACTAATTCCCAACTTTCTGTGGGGCCCAGGAAGCTTCTGAGCATTGTTTGGGTACCAGCCCACCATCTCTCGGGCGCTGGTGGCCACACATCAACGGCCAGCAGGTCGGGGCACTGGGAAGCCTGGGTGGGACGTAAGAGGGGCAGATTCGGAACTTCCGAGAAGGCACCCCGACAAGCCCCTGGAGCCGCAGCCTCCCCTCTGGAAGGTCGAATCGGGGAAGGGCGTTGGGTCGGGCTGGGGCACACCATCGGGGGGCACACCATCGGGGGGCACACCATCGGGGGGCACATCCGGCCCTCCTCACAGAGCGGCGATGCCTCGGGCGGCGCCGGGCCGGGGCGCCGGGCCGGCCGCGGGGCGAGGAGTGGGCGCTGGGGCAGCCGGGGTCGGAGCGCGGCCGCGGAGGACGGGGCGGGCCGAGGGGCGCGGGCGGTGAGGAACCCAGCGAAAGAGAGAAGGGACAGGACGGGGGTCGGGCCTTGGCCACGGGCAGCCCTGTGCTGGGCCGTGCTTACCCGGCTCCGCGGGGCCCGAGCACCATCGCCGCCGCCTCCTCACACAAAGGCCCCGGCCCGCCGTGCCCGGCCCGACGAGGAGGCGGCGCCGCCGGCCGCGGCCAGACTCTCCATCCGCCGCGCCGCTCGCCGCGCCGGCCCGGGCTGCCCCCGCCGCTCGGCCGCAGC